>OZ014438.1:880085-1084632 GCA_963966035.1 Acleris laterana | reverse complement strand
ATATATATATATATATATATATATATATATATATATATATATATATATACAGCCAAAACTACTGTACCTAGAAACTTGAAATTTGGTATTTGGGTTCCTTAGCAGGAGCACTAAAAAAGGATTTTCGGAAATTCATCCTCAAATCGGGGTAAGAGGGTTTTTTTTTCGAATTTTCTGTATTTTTTTTTCTAATTGGAACGTCATATTTGTAGGAAAAATTTGAATTATTTTACGATCGTTGTAACTAGGTCGTATATCTGAAGATTACGAACGCACCGTTTTTATTTGCAACGAGGAATTTATTCCGTTCAACTATCTCGTGATATGAAATTTCAATCGACTTATTCAACATATTAAATTTCTGTGTGGAATCTACTTTATTGACTTTCCGTTTGGCTTTATATTAAGCATTTTAAAACTATCTTGAAGCGTTTGTTGATTTGCTTGTAAAGATTTTACTAATGTCTTAAATCATCATTGACTAGCTGAATTTCTTGAGTTCTCTCTGAATCTATACTAATATTGTAAAGCAGAAGAGTTTTGTTTGTTTGCTTGAACGCGCTAATCTCAGAAACTACTGGTTCGATTTGAAAAATTCTTTCAGTGTTAGATAGCCCATTTATCGAGGAAGGCTATAGGCTATATATCATACATAAACCGAAGCGAAGCGAGGCTAATAAACACATTACTCTCCTTCGCGTAACGCAGTAAATAATCCGCCAATCGGCAGCTAGAATGTCACAGACGCGAAACATACTGCACCTCTCTTTTTTTGTCACAACTACAATGGCTGTGTTAGTTAAAAGTTAAAACCCTATAGTTGCCAGTACACAAAAGGCTCCCGTCGCTGTTCTAATTGCATTCGAACGATTTGCAGTGCCTTTAATTGGGTAACGTGGCGCGAATTTATCGGCTTTTGCGTGCTTTGAACGTTTTAGGGAATTTTGTCACTTTGACGTCCCCACTCTGGGATTGCAGGCGTTAAGGTATGTGTGTGCGTGAGTGTTACCCTTTAATGCATAGCGTTTCGAAAATCGAACGCGTCTTTAAAGTTCATTTCCAAATTTGAATTTTGAATTTTGACAAAGCTACAAATCTTCTGCATAAATTCCAAGATTGAAATTTGCTTAAAATGTATGTTTGAAATTGTACTTTAAAATATACGATGTAAATCTACATCATTATGCATCTAAGGGTTAAGGCTCACATATTTACGTTTTACTCGATTTTATAGTTACGATGGTCTCAGGCCACGTGACAATCGATATTTAGGTATATTTAACACTCCGTAGGGGGAGGGTAAACAGAAACTTTTTTTTTACAAAAATTTGGTCAGTATCCTAATCAAATACAGGTGAAAGGTTAAAGCCTGTGAATAACTTCCATATAAGTACCTAAAATATCATACAGTTACGATCAAAAGTAGCTAAGCAGAATAACATGCTCAAAACGATCTAGACACGACGTATTCTCTTGACAATAGAGCTGATTGCAGATCATTTTGACCACTTCGGTTGCGTAGCTACTTTTGCTGCTGACTGTACATACGCGCAAAAACCCGCCCGTTAAAAGATTAAACGTTTGAATTTTTAAATCGCACTCGAATATTAGATTTGGCATTCGAAACGGTTAACAGTTTTTCGCATGCAATGCTCGATTTTTAAAAAGTTCACTAGTTGCACGTTTGTTTGAATCTGTTATATTTTTACGTTTTACATTCTTTTTTGATCTTTTTTTTATTTGTGTTTGTACTACGGGTGTATTTGTTACAGAATTAGTAACAAGTTTTTAGACTTGTTTGTAATTTTGTAGCTTGCCATAAGCTTGGAATAGTTTATACCATGCTTTGTTTTTATCTGTAACTGTGACATTTGCATCTGACAGAAAGTGACAAAGCATGGCATAAACTATACCAAGCTTATTCCACGTTTATAAATAAGGGGATGAGAATAAAGGTGTGAATTTATGTATTTACTTATTTGTAAAGCGTTTTACAAAGTGCCTCTCATCGTGGCTCTCTAACAACAAATATTATCTCATTTTAATTAAATAAAGCCTTAATTAAATTGTAAAGTAAGTAAGCTTCAGAGAGCGGATTTTTCGCAGCAAAACAAAAGACTGTCGCAATTTGGAGCTAGTGTTAGACTTTTTTTTATCGATATCGAGTATTATTAAAAAAAAAACAGCGCTGTGCAGACCTGTCTCACAGCATAATATGCTGAGTTCTGGACCTTTTGACATAACTTTGGTAGAAATTGTTAAGACTTGCTGTAGTTTTTGAGGTTCTTGTTATCTATCCTAAGGAATAATATTTAAAACTACTGTGCTGAGAGGGCAATAAACATTTGTCTGTTACTGTTTCTGTTTTTTTATTATGTTTACATTATTTTACAATCATTTGCGACGGTTGTTTATAAATAAGTGTTATTCCATCTCAATCCTTAACTCCTACTTTTTCATTCAAGTAATAAAATAACCCGTCGGGTGACTAAGAGGTAAAACTTTGAATGAAGTGACTATATGGAAAAATAATAGACACTTCAGATACTGTCTACTCCCGGAGAATGTTGAGGAATTAATGATTATCTACTCCTATCACTATCACAAACCAAATAAAATTTCACGTGCTGCTGTGTGTGCTGACGTGGATTTCGAAGAAGAAATTGCATCTGTTTCTATTTAATTTTATACAAAACTCACGTAAAATATTTATTTTTTTATTTTTATTTCGTTGATCTTCTATTACACAACTATCGATATATCGATAAAAAAATAATTTTAACACTAGCTAGATTTAAAACCGTTTGAATCACTATCTATTAATTAAAACTGCATTAAAATCCGTTGCGTCGTTTGTAAGATCTAAGCGTACCAGGACAGACGGCGGGAAGCGATACTCCTAATATATCACACATCTAATTATAATTCTACGTCACAGCTTAAATAGAAACCAATTAACCGATCATAACACAAATGACGAGCCGCCTAGAACTCTGGAGGCAGCGCAAGATTGATCTGATTATACTTGCCTGGTTGATTGGAAACTCATCAGACTGTACACACGTTACGCGGATAATAGCTGAGCTGGCTGCTCGGTCTGAATAGACAGCGGCATTTACCAATCGTATAAGTGCCTACCTCGTTACCAGACAAAGGGATATTCGGGGCCAAATTAAATGACACCTGGGGATTGCTTATATCGATAAACTCAACCATCGATACTTTTCCTCTACACTAGTGATCGCTTCAAGTTTTATTTGTAACAATTTTTTTTTGCAAATGATACAAAATAGCAATATAAGTCCGGTCATTCTTTATTTAAAAAAGGCTTTAAATGCAAGTATCGTTTCTACTCCTGAAACTGAACATCTTTTGTTCTGTGAGTTGTTAAAAATATGTCCAAGTTAATTATTTTAATTCATACAAATTGAATGTAATTTTCAATGTACGCGATCCAATTCTCCATTTTCCTTTAGCCCTCGTTTTGAATTCTATCAATAGAAAGTATCATTTGACATCTGTCAAACTTGTTAAAACTAAAATATAAAACAAACCTAGAAACCTAGCAACGCCATAGACATCCACAGACGAGACCGCGTTCCAATTTTCCTAAATTTATAACCAGTCAATAACCGAAAGTAATTTATTAAGAATTAGTGAAAATAAGCGAAAAAAATCTCATTCGCAATTATAATTTCAATTCCTTATTATAATTTCAACTTCTGTTAGTTTCACACATTTATTCGAATTTGAAATATGAATTACAAAAAACCGGTAAAACATTGACTTTCTGCGTATAATGAAACACGTTCCAACATAACAATACTATTTAGTCAATCCCTCAGTTTCGAGTGAGAATCTCAAAATTATGGAATTACGGACCATTCGGTTTGGAAATCGAACGCTCGAAATTCAAAAATCGGTCCCCTGTCTCCAGACGGCGAAATAGTAGATTGATATGATAACCAAGGGTTGAAAGTAACCCATTTCACCCGAGATATTTCTGGCGCTCGAACGAAGTGAGAGCGCCAATAGTTCGAGGGGAAATGGATAATTTCACCCGAGACACTACCTACTTTTCATTTCGACTGTGAGGAAAGAGATGGAATATATTCGTGACGTAATAACGGTCAAACTTCTTGTTTCGAACGGAAGTTCAACCTCCAGTGTTGTATAAAAGCTCGGATAAAAGGTCGTGACCAACTCGATTAAA
This sequence comes from Acleris laterana, assembly GCA_963966035.1. Lineage (NCBI taxonomy): Eukaryota > Metazoa > Arthropoda > Insecta > Lepidoptera > Tortricidae > Acleris > Acleris laterana. Next base: position 1,080,419 of record OZ014438.1, on the reverse strand, counting down.
CTTTTCTAATGTTGGTATGTGTATTTTCTAGATGGCCATGCCGAAACGTGAAAAAAAAGTGTCATGCTATGCTATCATGGCATTATGGCGGGCAGCAGAATAGAGAAATAATTAAAGATTTTCTGTAATTGCGAAAAATAGACTAGTCGAAAAATTATTTTACTATGAACCTATAGATCGTAATAAATACGTCGTTTAACGTACAGCCGAGTTTAGATATATAAAAAGCTTTTATTGTAATAATATGACGTAGCTCAATTATCTAGACTCCGGGCCAATCGTAACTATTAAAAAAAAATTACTTTCCACCCTAGGGGTGAAAACGCAATTTTCCACCCGGCTATCTACCCATTTAAATTAAACTTTCCGAACAGGAGAGATGAAAATGTATAATCATATAAGATGCCTCTTGACGCTGAGACGGGCTTTTAGGTTGAGATTAATTTAACGACCGCTCGAATTGGTTATTTACATAGTATAAAACAAAGCCGCTCCCCGCCGTCTGTCCCTCGGTTTGTACACACTCGTCGGGAGCCACTCGCCGAGGATCCCGGGCACAATTCAACTGCGACCGTCGAGACTAATAGCAAGTGGCAACACGATAGCAGCGGTGTTATTCTCTCAAAATCAAAAAACAAAGGACGGGACCAACAATGTTAACATTGTTGGTCTGTTCCATTGAGCAAGTCCACCAATCACATCGGTCCGCTGATCACTGGTTCGACCAATCAGAACACGACTTGTGCTGCATATAAAATTAAATTGGCCAATAAGAAGTCGTTTCATTTCTTATTAATATTCATCCCTTGACGGATAGGCAATGGAATCAGATTCCATACAGCCATATACGTCTGTTTTTCATTATCTAAAATATAATTCTGTCACGGTCAGAGACGTCAGTTTAAAAAACGCCTTTGAATGGCTGGCCACTAAAAACGGTATCGCTAAAAAAAAGTGAAAATTGACGGGAGAGCGTAATTTTTTTTGTGTGTTCTAAGTTTATTTTAAGAATTTATTTTTATTTACTCGCAGTAGTAGTGAAAAGCACTGTGTTAAGCCTCGGCCGAAAGTGCAATAGATGGACTCGTACTTTCGCTTATTTTCTAACCTCTACAACAATGTACTATTGATTATAATTTAGAATCAGAATCAGAAATTAACAGAACGAATCATTTACTTAATAAAAAATAAAGTTTGGAAAGGATGGATGAAAGAAGATTGACGAAAGAGATATACAGATCGAAAGTGAGTGGACGGGTCGGAAGGGGCCGCCCTAGGCGTACTTTTTCGAGTCAAATCGGAGAAATACTGGAAAAGGGCCGAATCTTAAGTACCCGAAACCGACGTGCGTGCATGACTCGATGTATGAATGTGGAAGAAGCGAAATAAATTTGTCAAGATCGTAGCAAGTGGAAAGAAGTGGTGTCTGCCTACCCCTCTGGGAAGCAGGCGTGATTTCATGTATGTATGTATGTAAATAAAGTTTATACCTGGCTTTGGCTATACAGTGTTATATTGTATAGTTAAAACAGATTCGTACCTAAATGTGCAAAGCATATATGATTCACCGTTACAAGTCGGCAGTAGAGAGATCTGCGTTTCAGTTTTAGTCAACAATGCACCCCCAGCTAGGTATTACGCTGCATGCACCGGTGCACCCAATCTATCATGCATTGTGCCATGCAATGCTATTACCCGAATGCATATTCCTGCACGGAACAGATAATATAACAATGTTCCCTAATTGGGCTCGTAATTTTCTTGGATGACTCACTGACAAACCCATTAGTAGCTGCTAGACTGAGTCAGATATGCGGATGTGCTTACAGAATATTAATTTACATTTTCAACAGGTCGGGCACCGGTGAAACTCTAGAAGTCGTTTATCTCTATCTAGAATGTGAATTTACAAGCGAAAGAGATCTGTCAGGATCGTAGCAGGTGGACTCTGCCTACCCCTCTGGGAGACAGGTGTGATTTAATGAATGAAAATGATATAAATGGGTTGTTTGTATCCAACATTGGGCGCAAAATATATGACACGACTTTATTACTAAATTTATAAGCGCGTGTCAGATATTTTTGCGTTCAATGTTTTATAATACAATTGCTGGTGTAGTGACCAGGTTGCAAATAAAAAAAAACTCATTCAAATCGGTTCACCTGTTTAGGAGTTACTATGCCCCAGACATACACAGATATACTCGTACGTGAAACTAATAACACCCCTGTTTTTTCGTCGAGTGGTAAATAATAATTTAAAAAATTGGTGGTTAACGTCAGTTCTGCCTTGACATTTATGAAGTAAACAGATTACAAAATACATTTCGACTAGACATTAATTATATTTATTCAGTAAGTAAACCAGCGCTTCCCAAGAGGAGATCACTGCTGAGAAGAAACGCCGCAAGAAACTCAGCAGTAAATTCTAGCATTATATAAAGCTATGAATATTAAATTAAATATAATAATCAAATATCATGCGTAGTTCAGCAGGAAAACATGTCAAAATATTACGAGAAAAAGGAAAAATAAAAAATAAACACAAGACAACCAAATAAAAGTTTTGATATGTTTTTCTACATCAACGGTGTCCCCGGGACAAACAACTTTGCAATTAATACTCCCCAAGAACGCGGAATAATTGATTCCGGGTCGCCTAATCTCTCGTTTTGGTGATTTGCACTAGCCGGCAAGATCACCTGATTTAACAGTTCCAGACTTCTTTTTGTAGGGTTTCGAAAATAGTATCCGTCAAGAATGCGAGTACCTACCGCCTGAAGTTCTGGCAACAGTCATGCAAAATGCTGTAAATCGGGACCGTATGGTCATCAATTTTGGCGGAGAAAAAAAATCGATAGATCCAATTAACTAAAATATTTCATTTATAATATCTGTTACTTACTTACTACTACACTAGCTGTTCCCGTGTCCACTTCGTTGGGCAAAACATTTTTTTTGAGTTAATAATTTTCCCGCTAATTCCCGTTCCCGTGGGAATTTCGGGAATTCCTTTCTTAGTGCACCTCTACGGTACCTAAGCTACGTCCCTTCCAAATTTCAAGTGCCTACGTTTAGCCGTTTAGGCTGTGCGTTGATATGTCAGTCAGTCAGTCAGTTTCTCCTTTTATATATTTAGATTGTTTATTAAGGGCGGTATCGGTAAGTAAAGGAATTACGATCGAGGCTCAATTAGAAGCCCGAAGTCGAACACTGAGGGCTTTCTAAGTCGAGGTTCGTGGTTCGAAACATACAATGTTTTTCATCACATTTGCGAGTAAATAATTATTAATTATAGCTTTAGTACACAAGTCAGCACAACTGTTATTACGAAATACGTGTTCTTTTTTTTAAGCGGATGGCGGGCTTTTAGCCCACAACACAGATTAAGCAAGAAGAAATGTTTCGTTCAGAACCGTTAAAAGCAAATACTTACGTAGGTATACTGCCATGACGGAGTGTAAAATAAATAAAATACTTTCGACGTTTTGATACAAAAAACTATTAAAATCGATTATTAAAAACATTAGTTGAGTATTTAAGTAACATGTACTTAGCGAGATTGCAATGAAATTCCCGTTTAGATAACATTTTAAGACAATTTTTCAATTGCGCCATAAATTAAAAAAATAATACTTACCGACCTTGGGTTTCATGACAAAAAGAAAGCACCAACGACCAAGTTAACCTGTATGTTTAGACACTGTTTACGTGCAAATGTGATGAAAAGAACATCGGATGATAACTCGCCACCTTTTTGAATATCGCTTAGACGGCATGTTTCTGTGTGGTAATTTTTAGAGAGAAATGCAGGCAAGTAAGCTCTTTTCTACCCAGTAAAACTGTTTGACGTGTTAACGTTGTTAACTCGGCCAACATTAATATGGAATGAGAGAGCACTTACAACGTTGGCAAAACAAAAACAACGAAGAGTGGTTCTGTGTTATACGTACTCTCTTATGTCGGGTTCCTAAGACGAGGCTTACTTCGGGTTAAAATTAGACATTTTCCCATTCGAAATCTGACAAATTTTAACCAGACGTACCTAAGCCTTATCTGTCTGCGGTTTGAATATAGGGTTCGGCCATTAGCCGGCCGGTGGAGGCTACCGGACGGATAAAAAGTTTAAGCTTCGACGCGGACAGACGGATTAATTAGTACCAGTGGTTCGGTCCATTAGTTATTAGCAGACCTAGGGGTGTCCCCTTGTTTTACAGACTGAAAAATTACAGAATTTTGTTTTACAGAAAATGTTTCATATACTATTTGGTCCTTGTATTTTTGCTTCGTATATTATTATTTTTTAACTATTTACTTGAAAGAAACAAATTCGACAGAAAATCAATTCAATGAATTTTGTAATTTTATTTTTTCATTACACAAACTTGTCAAACAATATAATAATTTTTCAACGAATATTGTTTGGTCAGTGTATTTTTTAGAAGGTTGGGTTATAAGATAAATACTATATTCTGATATAAATATGAGTGAGCGAGCGAGCGAAGCGAGCGAGCAAGACCTCTCTGGGCAGAACCGACTTGAATAGGTTAGGTTAGAAGGCTATGGCGGGAGCGAAGCGAAGCAAGCTCCCGCCTTAGCCTTCGAGGTTATTTTTTTTTTATATATATGAGAACAAAGAATATTTAATTTGCTATTCTATGATATGAAAAAAGAAACATTGAATTTTATTTAAAATAAAAAACGATGATTTAAAAGTCTTCAAAGTAATTATTCTACGTATTGATTATTCTATGAAATGATAATACGACAAAAAAATTCTATGAAATGAAATTCTAAACAACTTCAGTCTGTAAAATAACGTAGAACCAGACCTAGGAATATAAGGGGCAAAACTAAATGACAGCTAGGGATTGCCTATATCGATAAACTTAATTATCGATGCGTTTTCCATATACTAGTGATCGCACCAAGTTTTGATTGTAAAAATAGTTAATTTTTTAAAGTACATGCAAATTAAGAATAGCTAAACTTAAGTGGCAGTGGGCGGGGCACATTGCTCGCAGGACTGATGGCCGATGGGGTCAGAAGGTTCTTGAGTGGCGTCCGCGGATCGGGAGACGAGCTCTGCTGTAGGTAGGCCTCCAACAAGATGGAGTGACGACCTTGTGAAGATCGCGGGAACGCAGTGGATGCGAAAAGCATAAGACCGGTCTGAGTGGAGAGCCTTGGGGGAGGCCTGTGTTCAGCAGTGGACGTCTTTCGGCTGACATGATGATGATGATGATGATGATGATGATGATGATGATGATGATGATGATGCAAACTAAACCAAATAGCAACATAATTCTGGTCATTCTTTATTTTAAAACGATTTATAACCTTCACTCATCATCGTCATAATTGTATTTACTCCTAACAAATTGTAGTCGTTTATTTTAACAATAGTTAATGAGACCGTCATTCTGAAATACACAATAAGGAAAAAATATATTATGATGATGAGTGAAGGTTAAAAAATCCTTTTAAAATAAAGAATAACCAGAATTATTTTGCTATTTTGTTTCATTGCGTACTTTCAATAAAAAAATATTTTTACAAACAAAACTTGGAGCGATCACTTGTATATGGGAATAGCATCGATAATTGAGTTTATCGATATATGCAATCCCTAGCTGTCATTTAATTTTGCCCCGAAGAATATTCCTAGGTCTGGTTATTAGCTCTGCACTTCTGTTTATGTGAGTTTTATGTAACACCCGTACATAAACGACGTTCTTCTATCTATTCATGAAAACCGCAATAAATAAAGGAAAGGGTTCACACAGACGGCGGGAAGCGACTTTGTTTTATTCAATTCAATTCATTTATTTATTTCAGGCCAGTTACAAACTTACGTTACTAGAGTTTGTACATCGTAACCTAGGTCACACAGTACTTTATTTAGGGTCTTGGTACACAGCGCGACCAAACTACGCCCAGTGACTGAAAAACGGAGACCCCCATCTCTGCTATATCGGTCAGAACAGAAGGCTGTTGGCGCTGGCCCGTAGGCGATTGTTTCGCAGTATAGCATAGAAATCGTTCATGCGTGCTTCCGCAAACATGCCTGAATTTACGACTAGGAATCAAATGCCAATAATGCAATAATCATCACAAACAAATGATATATTTTTTAACTACAATGACGTGACGTTGGATTTACTACATTGTGCGGTCACTTCATTGTTAATTTTCGTAAAAAAATTCCAAACTATTACCTCTTCATTGTACCATTTGTAGTATTTGTACCAGGTATATTTTACTGAAAATTATGAATGGAGAATAGTGCACGGGCGGCGTTATCATTGATAAAAGCGGCAAAATGGCGAGCCTGACTTTAGGGATCCTATCATTTTCTCGCCACTAATTTAGCAAAATTTCATTTCGCAACCAACGATTGATAAATACATCGTTTATCATTTTATCTTTTTACAATTACAGATTTAGCAAATAATTCATTTGTTCGAATAATAACTTGGCAAATTTTCATTTCGTATTGTATAATTTGTCAAATAGATTATTTATTATTGATATCAAATAGCCAACTAACATTCGTTTTACAAACGTTTGGTATATTACTTTGTTTGTCATAGGTTTCATTTTATAAAAGCTTTAGTACAAAATCGCCATTTCATTTTAAAAGATTTTTTTTTTATGGCATAGAGATGACAAACGAGCACACAGGCCACCTGATGGTAAGTGGAAACTGTGACCCATAGACATTCGCATTCACAAGACTGCAGAGCAATCCTAAGACTGCAAATGCGTTGCCAACCCTGAGGTCAACAAGGCCCTACCACCCACAGTAGTTTCGAGAATCGGCTATTTGTTTCTCGTCTCGAATGGAGGCGAAACCCTCGAGTTGTCTCGAGTTCGAGAAGTCTCGAACAGTAACCCTATCCCGACGCTCTGCAAAAGCGTGGCAGCCCTAACAGCATTCTGAACCCTTTATTGAATTGGACTCGCAACGCACTGTAAGCGTGCTTCGTATAGTTGATCCACAGACTGCACGTGTAGAATGATTGGCAATACGACATGAACAATATTTTCTTGACCTCCACTTGACTGTCCAACGTGCAAACCTGCGAATCAATATATTAGCTCTAACAGCCAGTTATTAATAGGGCCCTATACTCCTTTGTGAGTAGACGGCGCGGCGTTTCACAAAAAGCCCGACTTGCTGTTCACAATGGAGTGCTGGCCCCTACCCTGATGTATGGTAGTGAATGTTGGGTGTGGCAGGACAAGCATAAAAGTCGTGTAAATGCAGTTGAAATGCGCTCTTTGCGTAGTATGTGTGGTGTGAAACTAATTGATAGAGTAAGGAATGAAAAAGTCAGAGAGAAATGTGGAATAATAGAACTGATGTAGTGACTAAGATTGAAAAGGGCATGCTTTGATGAAAGAAGATTGACGAAAGAGATATACAGATCGAAAGTGAGTGGACGGGTCGGAAGGGGCCGCCCTAGGCGTACTTTTTCGAGTCAAATCGGAGAAATACTGGAAAAGGGCCGAATCTTAAGTACCCGAAACCGACGTGCGTGCATGACTCGATGTATGAATGTGGAAGAAGCGAAAGAAATTTGTCAAGATCGTAGCAAATGGAAAGAAGTGGTCTCTGCCTACCCCTCTGGGAAACAGGCGTGATTTAATGTATGTATGTATGTATGTATGCAATAAAATGATGCATGTTTTCTTTCCTTAATTAAGTAAAACACTTACTAGAAAGTTGTTTGTTCTTCGTTTGATATTTTTTATTTACAAATTTAGAGATTAATTATTGCAAACATGCCACAAAATATGATGGACGTTGATGCGATGTTGCAGCTCGCTTGTGCCGGGCCGGCGTCGTCGCTCATTCGATATTCGCTCGTCGTCGATATTTTTTTGATGTTCATGGAGAGAACCGGGAGAACCGGGATGTAATCTTAAGTACCGGTTCTTTAGGCACTATGAAATTCCCGGGAATTATAGAACCGGGATTTCCCTAGCGTCCACTGCTGGACATAGGTCTTTCCCATAGGTATTTCAGTTGATATGATGATGAGTGATGATTAAAAATGATTTTGGGGGGTGAGAAATAATCGTAAAAGAGTCGAGTTTTGGAGTTCGATTTTTGTAGACTCGACGACTCGGTGAACTCGACGACTCCGAGTCCCGAGTCGTGGCGAGCGTGAGTACGCTACCGAGCGTGAGTTCACCGACTTGAGTTTTCCTAATAGCTTGAGTCTTCGAAAATACTGGAGTCATTCACTGCGACACGCGACTAGATTCCACAGTACGATTGCGAGTCTAGCTGCGTATAATTATTGTATTGAAGTTAATGTTAATAGGTAAAATAGTACAAAATATAACTAAATGCAAATATATAATATAACTAGCTTCTGCCCGCGTGGAACTCGTTTATATCGTAGCTCCATACAAATTTTCACCCTCTATTTCACCTCCTTAGGGGATGATTTTCGGGATAAAGACTATTTTATGGCCTTCTCCGGGACTCAAAATATGTCTATATCAAATTTCATTTAAATCGGTGCAGCGGTTTAAGGGTAAAGAGGTAACAGGCAGACAGACACATTTTCACATTTATAATATTAGTATGGATATGGATGAATTATAATATTAGTATGGATAACAGGTATATGAGCTACACCGCCTTACTAAGAACTGTACTGTAAGTATCATCGTTGAAGGTGAGATGGGCTCAAATAATAATACAGCTCGTGTACGACTCGTTACAATAAAGGACTCGAACGTAGAAAAATAATTCTAGTCCTATGCGAGACCCGCTTAGTTCGCGATACTTGTTTGTTTGGAAGTTCTGCAAAAAAGGGATTCCTATGTATTGAGTGGACTCTCGTCATTTGAGTTCGAGTCCTAATAAAAAGGACTTCCAGAACTCGAGTCGTTTACAACACTAGTGAGTAACGTTATGGCCCTTAGCTAAATTAGTGTGGAAATTGTTTGACAGCTACGCGATTAAAGCATCGGTTCACAATAACGGACGGTTAAGTACGTTTCATAGTCCCGCCCTCAAGGTCTCGCGCTAAGCGCACCACTGCCTAGATCTCTAATGAAATGCGTACTTCCTTTAAATTATCAATTATTTCATTATCTCAGATTCGGCATTGTTCCATAATTACACCGATTCCCAGTACAAGGTCGTGCGTATTGAATAACTGTTAATCGTTTGTGTTTTCTGTATTATCTCGGTCTATTTGCGATATTGCTTCGCTTCGATAATATTGATTGTTATCGCTGTAAATCGCTGTTTGTTACCCGACTGCCGAAGGGACGGGGTATTTTCAAACCCCGGATTGACGGGGGCAGAAATGTGCCAGAGCTAGTGATTAAAAAATATTTTTCAATCATCATTATCATAAGTGATGGCCAAGTTTGAATAGTACTAACTATTAACTTTTTTTATTATTATTTATTTATTATTTTTCCACAATTCTTATAGGTTTTCCTGTATACAAGCAATTAACTATAATTCTTTTTTTTTTTAAGTTTTAGGCTCAGTAGTTTTGGAGATCGGGGGGAATGGTCAATTTTCGTCTTCTTTCATGAATAAAATCAAAACTATTTATATTACAATGATAACAAAAATATATTTGAAATCCTCAATAAGTAAGGTTTGCAAAACAATTATTTCGTCCCCTGAAAAGGAACCTTGCTTTAAAAAAATATACTTTGCACTTATGTGTGACACGACGAATGACACTTGGAAAATGTATAATCCGGCTAATTCCTTGACAGTACCTTAATAAATCTTAAAAATATTACTCTTTTTCAGCAGTCATCTAGAAACGTAAAAAGTAAAAAAACAAAATGAGTTTGCTTCATTTTATCATAAGCGCATATCCCTGTACGAGTAAATGAAAACTGAGTGAATTTCATCCCGGCGTTAAGCCTGAACAGTGCTGTCGACTCTCAGGGCTCAATCCGGTCGCATTTCGAAACAATTAGTTTATATTGCAGAACGCTGTAGTCATGTTACTGGAAATAGCTTTTTGAATGGCCGCAGAATGAAACGAATAAATAAAAAAAGCGGCCAAGTGCGAGTCGGACTCGCGCATGTAGGGTTCCGTACCACTATACATCTAAATAAATGTATTTCTTTATTCTTTATTATATTGGAGTGGATTGAATGAAAGGTAAAATGCGGTTTACGATTTATAACGTATTAAAAAAAAACTAATTATTAGATCTCGTTCAAACCAATTTTCGGTGGAAGTTTGCATGGTAATGTACATCATATATTATTTTTACATTTATCATTCCCTTATTTTAGAAGTTACGGGGGGGGGGGGACACACATTTTTCCACTTTGGAAGCGTCTCTCGCGCAAATTATTCAGTTTAGAAAAAAAATATATTTATATTATTAGAAACCTCAATATCATTTTTAAAGACCTATCCATAGATACCCCACACGTATGGGTTTGATCAAAAAAAAAAAAAGAGTTTCAGTTCTAAGTATGGGGAACCCCAAAAATTTATTGTTTTTTTTCTATTTTTGTATGAAAATCTTAAAGCGGTTCACCGAATACATCTACTTACAAAGTTTCCACAGTATAGCTCTTATAGTTACGGAAAAAAGTGGCTGTGTCATACGGACGGACAGACGGACGGACGGACGGACATGACGAATCCATAAGGGTTCCGTTTTTTGCCATTCGGCTACGGAACCCTAAAAATATGCTCTTTGTTGATAAGAGCTCTTTATTATAACGGCTCTGATTTTTCGAGTGTGTGTTTCTTGATGGATTTTAATATGTAATGTTTTGTTTAGATTCTTCTTGGTTGTGGCAGTGACGTTGGAAATTGGCGTTTTATATGGAGAATTTTATGAAAACGGTGGTTTTGATACATTTAATTTTGCGGATTATTTTGTAACGTCAAATGCAAACCAAACTAAATTGTGTCAGGAGTATTGGACACTTCTAAGCTATATTATACATATCTTGATTAGTTAAAAATAGTTAGCTTCATAAAACTCTGCGTAATTGAAACATTTGAACAGAGTTGAGTTCACACTTTAATTTTAACCATATTATTTGTATCTAAAACCTTTGTAACATAGTGTATTAGTGAAATTTAAAAATAATTTGGTAGTTTAAATTGAAATGAATAAATTCCGTACGAAATAAAACACGTAAAAAAAACTCAAATTTCATAAGTAACATTGTTGTGTTCCGGTTTGGGGATAAGACAGCCGGTGAAATGACTAGCATAGAGGCATTCCATCTTAGTCCTCAGGGTTGGCAACGCATTTGCAGTCTTAGGATTGCATTGCAGTCTTGTGAATGCGAATGTCTATGGGTCACAGTTTCTACTTTCCATCAGGTGGCCTGTGTGCTCGTATGTCACTTCCATGCCATAAAAAAAAAAAAAAAAAGTAAGGACCCAATGTTTAATTGTATGAAATGAGACTTCAAAAAAGAGGGTTCTATGTTCGGAAGCACTTATGACTATGAAGGCGTGTTTTGTTTTTCAACAAGACATTATATCGACGTATCACACAATGTAGTTTAGTTTTGTTACACTCCGTAGACTGTTTTATAGGTAGCATACATTAATTGTAACTAACATACCTAGAGCAGGGCTTCCAGCCCCGTGCGGACTTGGTTTAGCATTCATCGGTGGCTTCAAGTGTTTCCACCGCGAGCAAACTACAGTAGAACCCGCTTAAGACGATTCTGAGGGGACCTAGCAAAAAAAGTGTCTTAAACGGGAAATCGTATTAAACGTGAAAATAAAACTAGTAATATTTCATGTACTCACATTTACATGTAATTTGTTTATTTTAAATGGAAGATACAAAAAATTATGTTTATGTAAAAGTGTATATTAATAACAATTGTTTTACGATTTCGATGCATTTTTCATAACAAGATTTTCAATATAATTTAATTAATGGATCGCTTCTTCGCTATTACCCATAGACGATACATAGCGTCTTAAATCTGCTCCAACTGACAACGCCTGAGCATTTGACAAAATTGGAGGCGTTTCCTCCTGTTCGTGTGCGTCTTCATCATCACTTATGGTTGCGTTTTGGGTGGAACCCACCAATTAGCCGATCGCTTAGTCGTCACAACACACAAACTAACCTGGACAGGCGGAGGTGTCGCTAGAATCGCGTCCCTTTATTTATTTATTTATTTATTTATTAATAAGTACATCCACATCACATATATTAATCACTTACGGGCTATTATTGATACAGTAATATCTTCTAATATACAAGACAATTACGGAGTACATAACTTGATTTTGAGTTAACACAAAACATCGCATTAATTAACCATCCAAGAACCTAACCTAACCTAGCCAAACAATTAATACAATAAACAATAAACAATAAATTATCTTAAATATTTTACTATTAAATATATAGGTATTCGTAAATTGATATATAAAAAACAAAAAACACCCTCCCTCCCTTAGTACGATATGCTCTTTTTCACCCGCGTACATAACTTGGTATTATGGTTTTAGAAGACGTATTAAGCGGGACGCGAGTCATATTAACCGTGAAAAAATGTATGAAAACAGGCCTTAAGTTGCAGGGACCGGCAGAAAATGGCGTATTATGCGGGAAATCGTATTAAACGTGATCGTATTAAGCGGGTTCTACTGTATTTGAAGGCACCGTTGTATGCCGAACAGAATTATGGTTTGATAAAACCGATGGTGCCGTTTACAGTATAGCTCTGATAATATGGACGACATTAGATCGAGTATTTTATGTATTTAATTACAGACCTAAGAATATACGGGGCAAATTTAAATGACAGCTAGGAGGGATTGCCTACATCGATAAACTCAAATATCGATACTTGCCATATTATACTAGTGATCGCTCCAAGTTTCGATTGTATATATTTTTTTAAATTGAAAGTATGTATATGAAACAAAATAATAATCATATTTTTTTTTCCTTATTGTGTATTTCAGAATGACTGTCCCATTTACTATTGTTAAAATAAACGATCAGAATTTGTTAGGAGTAAAAACAGTATGACGATGATGAGGTGAAGGTATAAAAATCCTTTGAAAATAAAGAATAACCAGAATTAGGTTTTTACATACAAAACTTGGAGCGATCACAAAAGCATCGATAATTGAATATATCGATATCGACAATCCTTAGCTGTCATTAGGTCTGTTTAATAGTGATTCAATGACAGCTGCTTCTTACGGTTGACTATGCAGAATAAACAACAGTGCCCGTTTGTTGCAGAAGCTCTGCTCCAGAGTCGTCCGCTACCACACATCCCGGATCTTCCCGATGGAGAGGCCGCTGCCCCCGCCACTCCTCAACCCCTCGACACGGCGAACAGGTGACCTGACTCCCACTACCGTCTTACAGTCATAACCAATAATCGGAAATTCGGATCGATATTTACACTTACTTCCTCGTGGTCATACTAATTTGTCCTACTAGTCAAAAAGTGAACCAAGATTTGATCACTAAATACTAATTATGATTGTAAAAGTAGGTAGGTTAGGTTCGTTAGGTATCTTCAGATGCCCGAAGGGCAAAACCACTTAGAAGCAGGAGCTCCGCCTTTGGGCGGGGCTCCGTCGAAAGTCAGTAGGACAAAAATAGTATGACCACGAGGAAACGGCCATATTTACCTAATCTTTGGCGGCGGCGATGTTGTTCAGTTGTATGGAGGCGGACTCAATATTAATTTATTACCAAAGTTCCCGGGATTTAGGAATAAATAAATTAAGCTAACATAAATCCGTAATTAAGTATTGACATTAAACATTTGAAGTTATTTTTTAAATAAAGATTTACCAAAAATGTTATTTGTTTTACAGGTAACTCATCTAACTTAACCTAACGAAGTCTGAGGAGCAAATTGACGTAACGTTTTATCCTACATGTTAAATAATTAAAATAAACGTTTTGTAGAATCCCAGAATCCCGGAAATCATATTATTAAAATAATGTTTTTAAGAAGCCGACGCCATATTCACTCAACTTTTTCCGGGATTTTGCCAACTTTAGGTAAATATCGATCCGAATTTCCGATCCCTGGTCATAACGTTGCTTAAATACAAAAGGGACACAAATCAAAATGTGTTTGTGTTGCATTTAAATTCGGAATGCTATATACTTTAAGTTTTAAATCAAACTATATCTGATTTTGTTTTGTGGCGCTTTTGTATTTAAGCATCGATAAGTAGAGTTAGGGCAGGTCAAGGCAAAACAATCGCAACACGGTAATAAAACAAGATTAATAGAGTCGTGTTATTGTTTAATTATATTTTTCAATTACATTTATGACGGTAACCAAATTAAAAACCATATGTTTGTGAAGATTTCATTGTCATTTTTTATTAAATATCATTGTCAACAGTTTTTAAATGTCACATGTTTTACACAATATTTCACCGTCGTTTTCATCATGAGAGAGCTAAGGTTAAATTAAAAAAAAAAAACAAAATTAAATATTTTTATTCAGTAAATAGGCCACATGAGAGCTCTTTTACACGTCGGTAATATAGGGTGAGTCTACTAGCGCTTCGGACAAGACCATCATTGCGGAGAAGAAGCGCCGCAAGAAACTCCAGCAGAAGGTCATTTTAGTTAGTTCTTAATCCCCTGATTAACCGTTTCTAATTGCACCATATTCAAAATATTTTCAAATAACTACAAATAAGTAATTTTACTAATTTCAATTGACAGAAAACTGTTTCAGGACTGTCACTTTGACGAAATTATGACAGATATGCATCTAAAAAAAAGTTACAATACGATAATATCCGCTTCTGATTTTTCGGTATTACGACTCTATTGAATCGGGTCCGTAGCATAATATCGAAAATCAAATTTCATAAGTACGAAATTCCTAACACAAAACTTCGAATATCAAAATGTCTAATGTATGAAATTCCTAAAGATGCATGTCCTAGTGCACTTTTAATCGAATGATGTCATTTTCGAAAATCAATATTCCTTTGTACAAAATACCTAATGACAAAACTTGAAACTTTATATTTCTAGTGCTCAAAATAACTACGTACCTACTTACAAAAATCTTAGTGACAATTCAATTTAATGCTAAAAACTCCACCCCTAATGAACGTAGCATACCTTCGAAAATTAAAATGCCGTTCGAAATTTCGCACTTTATACATTTTAAACTTAGGTCAACCGGGCGTAGGTAAAATGTCGTTAGTTTTTTCGTGCACTAGTGGCATTGTACTTTAGACATTTAAAAACAGGCTAATTAAACATAGGACATGCGTCTTTAGGAATTTCGTACATTATACATTTTTATATTCGAAGTTTTGTTTTTAGGAATTTCGTACTTATGAAATTTGGTTTTCGATATTATGCTACGGACCCATTGAATCTTGTTCTATTTCCATATCTGTTTTTGCGGTCCGAGCTGTGGTCATAAGTTTACAGTAGCATACACTTCTCAAAGGACGCAGCTGTGATGTCTTCGGTGATACTGCAAAACCGCGTAACCAACGAACTGATTATACAGCAAAGTAAACTTTAACGTCTTAGAAAAAAGGTGCATTTTGCTCCTTATTAAAAATGTTACTTGCGGTTTTGTAGTTTCACCTGCTGCTACAGGTGTCCATGGGCAGCGATGATCACTTCACATCAGTTGACCCGACAAAAAAGTAGGGTGATCCATTTTTTTTTTTTACAATTTATGTGGACTCTTAAAGTTTTACCCAGTAAACGAAGATACCTGTGATGAATGAATGTGGGTTGAAATTATACTTCTGCCCTCTTTTTTATTTATAAACGCACAATAGCAAAAGTATGCTTCCAATATTGACTAAGATTGAAAAGGGCATGCTTCGATGGTTCGGTCATTTGGAAAGGATGGATGAAAGAAGATTGACGAAAGAGATATACAGATCGATAGTGAGTGGACGGGTCGGAAGGGGCCGCCCTAGGCGTACTTTTTCGAGTCAAATCGGTGAAATACTGGAAAAGGGCCGAATCTTAAGCACCCGAAACCGACGTGCGTGCATGACTCGATGTATGAATGTGGAAGAAGCTAAAGAAATTTGTCAAGATGGAATTTGGCAAGTGGAAAGAAGTGGTCTCTGCCTACCCCTCTGGGAAACAGGCGTGATTTAATGTGTGTATGTATGTATGCTTCCAATATGCTTTGTCCTTATCTTTCATTGTGTCATTAAAATATGACAGAAGGTGACAAAATTTTAACTGAAATAGATTTTGCGTTTATGAATAAGGTTAACCTCCTCTTCAATGTGCTTGGCTTTAAATCTCGCCTGTTTGACTCAGATGGACGTCGAAGGAGAATCTCCTCGCACATCACGAGGAGGACGACCCCCAGCTGTTCGTCGCGCTGTACGACTTCCAGGCTGGCGGGGAGAACCAGCTCAGCCTGAAGAAAGGTAACAATACACACACGACCCGATACACAGTATACACAGACCTACAGACAGAGCACATAACCACACAGACAGTGGACGACCCCATAGACAGAGTATACGACCCCACAGACAGAGTATACGACCCCACAGACAGCACACGACCTCTCAGCCAAGCACACAATCCCTCAATACAGAGCACGCGAAACCACAGACTGCAAACAACCCCACAGACAAAGCACACTACCTCATAGACGGGAACACGACCCCTCAGACAAGCACACAATCCCTCAATACAGAGCTCGCGACCCCACGTACTGCAAACATCCCCACAGACAATGTACACGACCCCTCAGACGAGCACACATGACAGAACGATAATAACAGAACACAGAAGCACACACACACTGTAACATTTACACAACACACACCCAACCCCACATTTAAATACCACACTGTCCATACACTATAACCCGTAGATTAAATATAGCTTGGCAAACAAGAGTTTAACGTGGTGAACTGATGACAACTGGGACCCGAGACCATGCCTCTTGAGAATTTGAACCTGGGTGAATTTAAAAAATATGTACAGTCAACTAATTTGAATTACAGACCACTATGGAACTATGTCAAAGTACCGTAAAGATACAAATGGGAAGTGACTTCTTAAGAGTTGAATTATAATGTCACTTTAGATGAGAAATATTACATAACTAAGTAATTTGGCACAGTGTACATAGTTAACAAGTTAATTTCCTAACCTTACTTTTTCCATTTAGTGACAAAGTTAACCGTATGATTTTATGACTCATTTTTGTGACGTAATGGAAGAAAGTAAACGTCAATTTTTTTTCTAACCTTCGTTTTGCCAAGCTATGTTTTTCTAAGTTGTGTAAATCAAATGCTAGGTTGGTTTTATTTTGAATACGTATGCTAATGTCCTCATTAAGTCCCCATACTTCACTATGTTATTTTCAGTAGTATCATGATCATGAAATATCATCATATATTCATGATCAAAGCCCGGATGACGGGAGAAATTATGTATCGATGTATTTTATAAGTCGATGTCGATAAAAAAACACGATGTACCGATGGCCTAGTACGGCTGCGTCTATATCGCGTGTCAACTGTGGATAAAGCATCCGTCACTTTTTGACACGTGTACTTATTTACCTGTCAGAAGGTGACGGATGCCTTATCCAAAATTTACCACGCGATAAACGCAGCCATATTCAGAAATCTGTCATCAGAATCGTCAAAAATTAAAATGAACTGTTTGTATTTTTTAAATATTTTATATAATTTTCGTCAGGTATGATGTAATATTGTGTAACAGCCTCACATATGTACGATAATGAGTATGATCAATAAATTTCTGGTTTCAATAATTGCTCGTATAGATGTCGATAGAACAGTCGATGTTTAATTAAACACTAGGAAACGTGCATTTTTGCTCCCGTCGTCCGGGCTTTGTTAATCATCCATTATTTCATCATTATCATAGTATCTAAACATATAAATCGCTGCTTACATACAAAAGCGCCACAAATCAAAAATAAGTATAGTTTGATTTGAAACTTAAAGTAAATAGCATTCCGAATTTAAATTCAACACAAACGCATTTTGATTTGTGTCGCTTTTGTATTTAAGTAACGAAATGATCAGTTCGTTGGGCAATTGAGAACAAAGTGACCAGCATTTGTCATTTGACACTAAACAATAAAGTTCCATTTTAATGGACATGAAAACGTCACTCATTTAATACAATCATTGATTGACAGTTCGGGTGCCATCGTATTCCGATTGAGATCCGAGTTTTCCCGAAGGAAAATCATTTTGCACTACATCTGTACCAATTTTCATGTCTGGTGACGCAGTCTGACTCCTCGTAGACTAGACAGGGTGTTGTCGAAAATGAAAATTATATTTGTGACTGTTTGACATCGCTTTTCCATTACGCGACGAAGCCATAAAAAAAAAATTGGTCGCGTCCTAGTTCATATTTGTTTTGAACGGGTCCATATTGGCTCATACAAAATTGGTATTTCGAATTTTTAAACAAATAACGATTTGTGACTATACTCATCATTACTCCGAAAAAAAAAATTAAGTCATATATTATCGCAACTCATAATGCATTTTTTCTAAAAACTGTTACTTTTTTTAGATTTTTGTAAATCTATCCTAACCTAACCTTATTTCATCTACACGTGATATTTAAGAAATTCTGAAAAGAGTACGGTTCCATGAATATTTCCGTTATAAGTTCAGATGATTATAAGTTCCGATCATTAGAATAAAAAAAAAAGAAGTACGAGTAGTGATCATTATAGGTTGTAAAATTATGTGGGATACATTTTCAGAGTTCCAATAATCTAATTTGGAATTTTATATCAACTTTGGCGCACCCGTTTTGAATAATCTTGATTCCATACGAGCCTAGTTCGAAATCAGTATGATGAATTGATGATAAAAGGCATTGGGTAAATTTGTTTAAAGAATATTGTAATTTTTTTTTTCATCGGCCACGGGTGATTTTAACATAGTTAGAAAGAGGACCTCGGTATACACATAGATATATATAATTTATGGCGTTTAATAATATCGGAGCCGAGATATTTAAGATTAAAGTATTCAGTTTTTGGTACTAAAAGTACGCCCAGGTAAGAATATTAAATGTCTCGGCCGGCTCCGATGCACTTAAGAGTATTACATTACATAACAAAACATATTTATTTTGAATTATTCCATCATAATTTACCACTGTTACTAATGGCCGCTCACCTTGAAAATGTAATACTTTTACAAATGACAACACTTTTACCCAAACCCCTTTGTTCTAAATACGATGAAGGATTTATTCACTGAGATGTTTTAGATGGTAAAACAAATGCATTAGCTGTGGTTACCATCAGCATTGGTTGTTTATTCCATCTAAAAGGAAATTTCACATTGCCCTTTTTTATTCGGCAGCGTGGAGAGCAAAAAAAAAAACATTAAGCCGTGCAGATGCAGGACAGTCCTCGTCGCACAAAACACACCTTGTATCTTTATACATTTCGCCGTGTAATCGAAAACCGCTCATTCTTTAATGAAAAACGGTGCTCGCGATTGGGAACGACGCGTTGAGGAGAATTTGTTTTCCGCTATAATAGCCAACGCTATTTCCTTTTGTACGCGGCGAGTGTTTTGTTTCTTCGTGCACCTTTACATTTTACGAGAGGTGTACAAGGGGTAGTTAGGCAGCCTTATACGTTCGAACTTATCGACAGAAGCTATGCTGCCATATTGAAAATGCACTCGCTGAAATGTGTTTTGTTAGCTGTTTCGGGACTACTTAAAATCCGTTGTTTTTAAGAGAATAACAGGGTGTCCTAAAATTCAGCGCAGAATTTAATACAGTTAATGTGACTATAAATTATTTTGCTGTACACTTTTGGGTTTCCTGCGGGATCGCAGTTAATTATACGATGTGAAAACTTGATGCGTCTCCTACAACGTAGCAGTTGCAATAGACTACAACGTTGTATATTATTGACGCTTCTAGAATTAATCAATACTTTGTAGGCCAATGAGGCGTTACATGTTGCATTCGAGTATAGCTTCTATTTCTCGTGTTTTTCCTATTGGTGGCTTTTTTAAACTACGAACCCTTATAGTATCGCCATGTCCGTCCGTCCGTCCGACCGTCCGCAGCCTAGATCAGATACCCTTAGAGCTAGAAAGCCGTAATTTGGCATGAATATACATATTAGTCACGCCAACAAAGTGGTAAAATAAAACCTTGATTTTTTTTTACCGCTCCCCTACACGTAACGTGGGGACGTATTTTATTTCTCGTCTACCCCATAGTGTGGGGTGTCGTTGGATAGGTATTTCAAAAACATTGCGGGTTTCTAAAAACTTTTCGATTAAGGGTTCCGTTTATGAGATATTAAGCTTAAAAGCGCTAATTATTGTAAGAGTCAAGTGTCCTCCCCCCCAAACAGCCAAAACTACAAATACTAAAAAATCTGAAAAATATCTTTGATGAAAGTGCATACAACGAATTTAAAAGGAAAACTATCACGACTAAGTAGACTTAATTAGTTCCTGAGATACAGGCGACTAAAGTGCTTATACCTACAAAAAATCATTTCATACATGTTGTTTTTTAGATGGTTTATTGTGTTTGTCATATCGACTTCGGAACCGTACACTGAGCATGGACCGACATGCTCTTGCCCGGTTTTTTGTAAAACACTACAGTTTCTCCCGATTCATTTTTCTAGTATTCTAGTTGCGTCTTTTTCAAAACATCGTGAGTAGTCCTGTGGGTTAAGACCATAAAGGGTGAGGGGCAATTTTGTATGAGCCCCGTCCCCACCCTCCAACAGTCACAGGATGCATGTCCATATGTTCATTAGGAACCAAAAAAATACAAAATACCTATTTTAGTAGCAAAATCGATGAGAAGATAAGGGTTATTCATTTGTTTTGCAACAATAAATTTAGAGCTGTATGAAATTTGAATTCAGAGTGAAGTGTCCATTTGACAGCTAAAAGTGTCCGTCATTGGTGCCGTCACCCTACTAGAAGTGATTTTTAGGGTTCCGTACGAGAAGGGTAAAATCGGGGGGTGCGCCAAAGTTCACTTATTTGTTTTTAGCCCGAATGTATTTCTATTCATAATCATCACACGAATATAAAGTTGTATACTTAATTAAAATATATATATAATTAAAATACAATACTTAAATGTTGAAGATAATGGTACGGAACCCTTCGTGCGCGTGTTCGACTCTCACTTGGCCGGTTTTTTATATAGGTATATGTTTTTTGTAGGTATATGTTTTTTGTAATGAATACGATATAGTCTGAAAGCAATATTGTTTTCGCTTTATCACTTTATATTAACAAAGTAAGAGCATAATGAAAATGACATAAATGGCAGTATTACATACATTACATTAAATCACGCCTGTTTCCCAGAGGGGTAGGCAGAGACCACTTCTTTCCACTTGCTACGATATAAGAGCTCGTTCCCACTATGTCGTGTGTCGTTCCGGATTTTAATCGGTCGTTCCAGTGGCAGAACGTTTTATATGAAGCTGTTCACACTCGTCCGACAACGATTTTGTGTCGGATCCGACAAAAAATATCGTGTGTTTTGTTAGCCCAGTCAGTTCGGATAAAAATCGTGTCGGGTCTCGCTCGCCTGTGACTAAGTATGACGTTGTTCACACTGGTTGGATGTCGGGGCCGACCCCACCCGCACCCCTTGTTCCGCTCGAAATATGCTGGCGCCATTTGCGATCGTGGCCGACAGCCGACTAGTGTGAACACAGAAGCCGACACCAAATTCAAATCGGAATCCGACATCCGACCGTGTGGGAACAGAGCCGCCGACATCCGATTAAAATCGCCATCCGTTTAACGACATAGTGGGATCGAGCTCTTATGCCTTGTTACGGCTATTTCAAATGTATAGGATATTTTTTCCTGTTGAATGCCTTTGAGGGAGGTAATACCTCTGTTGCAGTGAAAAAGGTAAAGTGAGAGCGAGTCCGATAATTAATTTTCTAATAAAAACTGCTTAGGCTAATGGATCAGAACGACGACAAAGAGAATGTTTCAACAGTGTCGTAAAGTTTGCTCCTGCATTTAATATTCCGTCCATTATACAGGATATTTTAATTTTTCCATGCGTCCAGAGGATAAGTTACTTGATTTATTTTGAATATAGACGCCACATCCCGTGTCTACATTATAAAATACAAGCGTTGGTCATATCATAAAGAATACCGCAATTGACCCCCCCCTCGCCCCCGCCCCGCGACTAAACTTGTTCAACTTGGTTGATTACTACGATTGTCTGTGCCTGTGATTAATGCAATTCTTTTTTCAATTGCATCCTAAAGACGGCGAGAAAAGCTTTGGCCGGACGCGGTTGCTGGCTCTCAAGAAAGGTAACCTCACCCCCCATATTCCCCGTGTCGATGTCACCCCTTAAATTATTAGAAAAAAAAAAACCAAGCCTCACTAAGTACATGAAATGCACTTTGAGCTTCATAACACCCTGTTGCACAAACGTTCCTTGTTGTAATATTGAAACGTTAATAGTACCAACTTTGTTGTCTATAGCTGTCACAGTCATTAGCAGACCTAGGAATATACGGGGCATAACTAAATGACAGCTAGGGATTGCCTATGTAAGTGATCGCTCCAAGTTTTGTTTGTAAAAATAAAATTTGATTGAAAGTATGCAATGAAACAAAATAGCAAAATAATTCTGGTTATTCTTTATTTTAAAAGGATTTGTTAACCTTCACTCATCATCATCATATGTTTTTTCCGTATTGTGAATTTCAGAATGACTGTCCCATTTACTATTGTTAAAATAAACGACTAGAGTTAGTTAGGAGTAAAAACAATATGACGATGATGAGTGAAGGTTAAAAAATCCTTTTAATATAAAGAATAACCAGAATTATTTTGCTATTTTGTTTCATTGCATACTTTCAATCAAATTTTATTTTTACAAACAAAACTTGGAGCGATCACTTACATATGGGAATAGCATCGATAGTTGAGTTTATCGACATAGGCAATCCCTAGCTGTTATTTGATTTTGCCCCGAATATTCCTAGGTCTGGTCATTAGCATTTCAGTATATTTGTTTTGCCACAGTGTGAAAGTGATAAACAGCTGTGTAGTTATTTATTTGGTTTTACTGTAGTATTTTTTTTGACACACGCTTTATTGACTGTACTTGTATCACTATCCGGCTATTTCCAACTGTCCCCCCCACCCCTCTTTGTCCACACAGTGGTCCGCGGTGTGGACATGGTGGTGCGGACAACTGGAAATAGCCGTCACTAATACCTAGGGTTTTGGTGGCATACCGTGGTTCTAGAATCCATGGAGTCGCTATTTCATGTAGTCCGTGCGCTCCGACGTATTGGGGGTTGGGAAGAAGACGGGTGTGCGCTGCGCCCGTCCATCTCATCGTACAGCAGAAGTAGCTACGCCACCGAAGAGGTCAAAATGATCTGCACTCGACTCTATTGTCAAGAGAATACGTCGTCTCTAGATCATTTTGAGCATGTTATTCTGTTTAGTTACTTTTGATGCTGATTGCACCCCACCTCTATCAGTACGAGGAGTTGACCTTATCGCTCATGGCCAGTTCCTATATTCAAACAGCGGAGAGATAGGTTTACTTCAGATTAAAATTTGGGCAAATGTCAAATAATAATAATAATATAGGACCCCGACATTAGTTAGCTATATCAAAGTAATATTGACTAAGTTCTGACGTCAGCTTTTTTTGAGATTCCTCGGAGCTCGCGCGCGGGCTGTAATAATTTTAACACATATCACTTTTGATTCTGGTCTTCTGTATTGTCATATTTCAAAATAAACGAAATAAAGTTTTAGGTCGGTATATCTATACCTACTTACTACTAATATTTGTTTGTCTGTTCAATATTTACTTAAACTAATTTAGCGATTAATTTTGAAATATGACAATGCTGAAGATGAAAATCGAGGTAGTAATTGTATTCATTATAATAAATAGGAAATAGCGACTCCATGGATTCTAGAACTACGGTTTACCACCAAAAGTCTTAAACAATCTCACTAATAAAACACAATTCAAACGAGTCCAAACTCAAAAGACCTATTATTAGCTATTGGGGAGTTAGTCTGGCTTCCATATGTCTAAGTCACAACGGTATGTATATAGTACAGTCAAGGGATTTAAGTGTTGTCACTATGGAACCCTGTCGTAATGACAGCGTCAAACCACACGAAAGAAATTACGCTACAATTAATGATTAAACGTTACGCGACAGGGTTCCATAGTGGCTCAACAATTAGAGTACTCGACTGTACCATATTATTGTAATGTCCACTTCGAAGATTTTTTTAAATGCAACTCAAACAGTGCTAAACAGCTTAAAGCGCGAAGCTGTAAATTTTTTCAATACATATTTAGCTCCGTACGATAACGGGCGATAACGACAGGTGTCATAATAGGAAAAAAGATCGTAATGAACGTTTATGCAACTGTGTGTTTTAAATCCACGACCATGCTACGTAATTAAATGTTATGCATGCCACTATTCAATGTACAAGGCCTAATGCCACATCGTTTTAGCGCATATTGCTTCGATATCGTTATCTTATTGTTGAAATATGACAGCTCAGACGCCCTTGCCAAGATGCACTACGCTAACTAGCGATTCTATTCGTTTCGTTTTTAAACCAATCGCGTCACTGGTAGATCACGTGACTTTTCTTATCACGTGATCTACCAGTGACGCGATTCGTTTAGTTAAAACTGTTTACCATAGTTTTTCCACAATAATTACAATAGACTATAGGTATGTATATACAATTCTAAGTCTAATACTATTATAAATGCGAAAGTTTGTGTGTGTGTGTTTGTTACTCCTTCACGCTGCAACGGCTCAACGGATTTGGATGAAATTTGGAATGGAGATAGCTAATACACTGGATTTAACACATAGGCTACTTTTTATCCCGGATTTTTTTAAGTTCCCGGGGGAATAACGATAATCGAAATCTACGCGGACGATGTCGCGGGTAGAAGCTAGTTAAAGAATAAAAAAAAAAAAACGATAATAACTTAATTGGGTGCTAACTGTGAATCCAGGGGTGTTATTCTCTCAAAAACAACGGACGGGCGGACGAACGAGCGAAATCGCAGCGCGGCGAGTTAGGTAGTCCCGTCAGAGCGAACAAAACACATTTTAGCGAGTCCAATTTCACAATATGTCGCTCTTTTAGAATTATAGTGGCCTAATTCAAAATTTTCAGCGTTCAACTTCGAGTCATAAATTTATTACTGTAGAGACCTAACTCTAAATCCAAAATTTGCTAATTAGGACACTATAATTCTAAAGATGCGATGTTTTGTTCGCACTGACGGGACCGTCCGTCCGTCTGACCGTCGTTGTTAAGAGAATCACTACCCTGCTGTATAAGTAAGTCGGTTGTCATAAAAAATTCAACAGTTTGATAACGATATTCAAACATCTGGCCTGGACCCAAAGTACGTATAGAAGTGATAACTTTGCTTTGTGAGATTTGGTGGTTATACCCGAAATAGTTTGAGATGTAGGTTTCTGCGTGGTTGTGTAGATTTTTTTTTTCGTTGCCTATGATATTATTTGCGTAAAATAGTTTATTGTATTCATGTATGTGTGATGATATTTTATTATGTAAACTGAAGGTATTTTTCGGACTTCTAGCCACTTTCCCAAAAACATGGTTGAGAGAGGCGATGGCTGAGATACGCGTCATACTCGTAAATGGGTGCTGTCTGTAGGGTCCGGTCTGTTCACGCTTGCAAGGACCTGTTTCCAGTCAATTATTGTAGTCATTGCCTTTGACGAGATACCTACCTCGTTGTGCTGGTCTCCTAGTCATTTTTAATTTAAATTTACTAAAAAAACTTTTGATAGTTCAGCAGACCTTGACTAAATCCATAACCATACTAATATTATAAATGCGAAAGTGTGTCTGTCTGTCTGTTACCTCTTCACGTTTAAACCGCTGACCGATTTAAATGAAATTTGTTGCAAATATAATTTGAATCCTGGGAAAGGACCTAGGATAGTTTTTTTTCCCGAAATTCATCCCCTAAGGGGGGCTATGGAGGTACGACATAAACGAGTTCCACGCGGACGGAGTCGCGGGCAGAAGCTAGTGTGTTCATAATTATTAAGGCCCAGAATTTTGGGGCGGCTTTTAACAAGTTGTAGAGAGAGGACACCGCTGTTTATCGATGTTATCGACAAACCGATAATTTATTTATTTATTTAGGTATGTCTTTTTATTAAATAAAAATCCCCTGTTAAGCGGTCGATGATGATAAAAGTTTGAAATATCGCAAAGTTGTAAAATAATATTTTCTGTCTTATTAGGGTCATTCTACTTTTTAGCGCATAATAATCATTGGTGAAATTAAAGGCATTTTTAGACTTTTTTTTCACGTACATTCGACTTATATTGAAACTGGAACAACTAAATTTAATAGTTCAAAACAAAACACTTTAAATTTATTGATATTTTATCAGGAAAAGTTGGTAACACAGCGGTAACTACACTTTTTCCATACAAATGGCGGGGACATGCGTGACCACTATGTTACCTACTTTAAAGTTAATTATAGTGACTTTTTAAATGTAGTGATAATTTTAAATGTAAGCTAAGTTGTGTAACTATTTCAATATTAAATTACAAAACCGAGCACTTTAACGTTTTTATAAAAATATTATTTGAAGAGCACTTGTCAAAAAATCGACCTGCGCTTAAAAGTAGATTGACCCATTATATCAAAGGGTAGGCAAACAAGCCACCTAATTAAGTTGTAAACCATCTATAAAGTTAAGTGGTCTCAGACCTATTCTCAAGTCATAAAATATTATGTTTTTCGTAAGTATACTGATTTCAATAAAGTAATCGCCGGCCTCCCGTGGATGTCGTAAGAGACGACTAAGGCAATAAAGGCTGTGTAGTACTGTTAGGCGATGGGCTTGCAACCTGGCACTAATACACTGGTAAACACTTTACCCGAATTGTGCAAAATGTGGTTACAGAATTATTAAAACAGGACAACCAAATAAAAGTTTGATACGTTTTCCTACATCAACGGTGTCATCTGTGTGCATCAACTTTGCAATTTTAAAAATTATTAGTGACTAAGTATGAACGGGAGTATACCTACTAGACTTGTACCCTTTTTCACTTAATCTCAAGAAGACTTTCACTAGTACCCCATACGGCAGTTTATACCATGACATTAAATATACTAGGTACTAAAGTGTACACATATTTATGAACTCGACAGTAAATAAACCACGCGACATTTCTATATTACTTCAAAACAACCTTTTTTTTTTTTTTTTTTTTTTTTATGGCATAGAGTAGACAAACGAGCACACAGGCCACCTGATGGTAAGTGGAAACTGTGACCCATAGACATTCGCATTCACAAGACTGCAATGCAATCTTAAGACTGCAATGCAATCTTAAGACTGCAAATGCGTTGCCAACCCTGAGGACTGAGATGGAATGCCTCTATGCTAGTCATTTCACCGGCTCTCTTATCCCCAAACCGGAACACAACAATGCGAACACTGCTATTTGGCGGTAGGTTAATGGATAAGATGGTGGTAGCGATCCGGACGGACCCTGCACAAGGTCCTACCACCCGCGAAACCTATTACAAATAAATGCTAATAATCAACAATACCTCGGAAATTTAATTGATATATGTTTGTATAATGTCACAAGGAAATTCTTGAGAACCGTTGTTAAATAATCAAATCGGCTTAGAGAGCGTTCGAGTAGCATGAAACGTTCGGTGCCCATGGCTCCCTCGCGCACGTCAGTACCACGAACAAACAACGAACACGGCCCTCGATGTATTTACTCGACGAAAACCCTGAACACGACGTGAATTGTTTGTAAAATAATACGTTTCAATATTTACCCAATGTACGTTAGTTATTCATTTTACATCTCTAAAAGAGTTAAAATTTAAAACGCTTCGTGCTTTTTTATTTTTTCGTGTTAATCCTCACTCAGTTAAATGGGAAAATGCTTTTTTGTTTCGTCGTTATTGTTCAACGATTCGACCGATCGAGGCGAAAGGGTCATGGGTACTTTTGTATGGAAATTGGGTGTGGCATCAACAGAATTGAATCCTTTACATTTAAAATGTAATTAGTTAACACATCACATCTTACTATAGCCGCAAATACCTAGTTTACCGGGGTATAAAAATATTGCCACTTGAAAACAAGATAATGTAGTCCATATAAACTTTAGCTAAATAATTAATAAAGTAAAGAATTTTATTAGAATCAGAGAGTTGTTTTGTTGTAGAGAATACACAATTTTTAAGATACATTACACAACAATCGACCTCTGTGTAACTCTTTTCCGTTAAGTTACTTAGGTTATGTTGATGATATAGTGTTATAATCAAATACCTTAAACCCAGTTCTATAATTATTTATCATAATACTATATTTTCCAATGTTTCTATGGACTATTTCATCAACATGATCTTGTTTTCAAGTGCCCATATTTTTGTTCTCCGGTGAGCTACGTATTTGCGGCCATATTAAGAAATTACGTTTTAACTAACTCCTTTTTAATGATATAGGTTTAAATTCTGTTGGTGCCACACCCAATTTGCCCATGATCCCTTGGTATTTAGATAGTTTATATCCCGGTAAAAAAGAATATCTCTAGAGAATAGCGTAACACGTAAGGAATAGTATACGCTAGTAGTGAACAAGTCTAGAAAAATCCAGGCAAGAGCATGTCGGACCATGCTCAGTGTAGCTCAGTGATGCAAGATGCGTCGGTGGCCGACAGTCTATACTTTTATGCTAGTTTCATAAAACCACACTCGTCTTTTAAGGCCTCTCATTATGCATCAGTTGCATAAACTACTGTTGGTGTACTTTATTTGTGTAAAACCATAGAGTACAGTACTTTATGATAAAGTACGCGCGGCAACTCTACATGCAACTCTAGCGAATATGGCACTTCTGGATTTCTACATATCCTCCCCCTTAATCTGAAAAATGATGACATACACCGCGATAGAAATAAAATCTGCGTGTATGCATTCGGAACCGTGGCCCAAACTAGTCACTGATTGGTCCATAGAGCCACCGGAGCTTAGGCCAACCAAAAAGAAGGGTGCTCGTGCTCGATGAGTTAAGCGTTAAGGTAAGGCCACACTAGGCGACGCGACGCGAAGCGACGCGACCAAAATATTACTTCTACGAAATTGCATGAAATATAATGCATTATGCGACGCTGCACTGCGCGACCAAGTAGAGCAACTAACCTAAATTGAGTTGGTAAATATCGAACTCAAATATGTCCGCGGAATTGACAAGATTTCATATTTTCAAGACTTTAATTTTATTCGTTTTATAGATACTGTTTGGAAGGAGAAAGACACTAATAGTTTTAAATTTTCTCTAGAATTAATAATTATTTTATTATTAATTTATTAAGATGTACTTATTCTAAAAGGGCGTAACTTCATTTCTACGACACAATGGACATATTACGTTAGTCCAATCTGTATATAAAAAAGTATCATGTCAACCGATAATTCTCTAAGGGTCACTTGCACGAAAAGTTTAACCCTGGGTAAGGACACTAACTCGAGTTAAAATGACAGGTATCGTATGAATCTGACGTCTACTAACTCGAGTTAGTGCCTTAACCAAGGGTTAAATTCTGCATGCAAATGGCCCTAAGTCTCTATCCATCTGTCAATAGTGTCAATGTCTAATTTGAAGTATGACAGCTTTTTTTCTCGTGAAAAAGGCAATGGTATTATATCTATTTATTCAGGCATAGTATTGGTAAAACTCGATATTTTTATTAACTTACTTGTAATTTTGAAAATAAAGAAAAATAAATCTAAATAAATATTTTGCCGTGTTCATGAGGTAAAACCCTTTCGATTCGTGTAGTAATTTGCAGGTGTCACCAAAATGAATTGTTGTCAATTTGAGTTTGATAACTCAATTGACACATCGCACAATGGGGAAAAATGATGATTTAGCTGGCAGAAAATCGATTTCACAAAACTCGGCCCAGGTACATAAAAATTACTACCTGGCAATTATGAATAGACGGAGAACAAAAAAAAAAAACCCCCCTCCTCCCAATGACCATGTGACAACTGTATTGTCAGTCGGAACTTGGTCCTCGCTCTCAGTGCTTGTATCAATTCGCGGCTTTCGTGAAAAACAGTTTACTTTGGAAGTGGTTATTGCTTGTTTGCGTGGGTTTTTTAATAAACAAATCATGGATTCTAGTAGCCCAGGTAAGAATTTATACGTTTTTATTATTATTTTGTCTATTTGAACGTACCTACTTACTTTTACTTTAACGCCTCAAACGTCATAAGTAATATTTTGCATATAACAGACATTTTTTATTCTTCAAAAAGGTTTTAGTTACATGTCTCGTCGTTTCTCGAAGTTATTTTTTTCATTATCATATTAACACGGGTCTTTACTGCACAAAAACCTTAAAATTGGCTGCGATTTTTTTGCGAAATTTTATTTTAAACGTATTTGAATGACTTAGGGTGATTTGATACAAAATTAGAATTCTATTTAAATTCAATGTTTCTTTGGTTTAGGTCTGGGAGAAGGCTCGGGATACAGAGTACTGACGCGAAAATATCTCTTTGAAAAAATGCTCGAGCAAGATCTGCCTGATTTTGCCTCGAGATTGGAATACTTGGACAATTTTATATTGCTTTCTGAAAATTACCCCGATCATCAAATTAAGGGCATAAAACACAAATTATCGATTTTGAAGGGAAATTTTAAAAAGAAATGGGCTGAATCTCAAAGAAAAATAGAGCTGTTCCTTAAAAAAAATGAAAAATGGTTGGAAGGAACATTTGAATTGCCAAAAGTTTCGCAGAGTTCAACGGGTCGGCCAACAAAATCTTTTGACGATTGCAGCGAAAGAACTAAACGCAGTAAGACTCAAAAACTACGTAGTGATGTAGAATCGAGTGTATTTCAAGAGAAGCATGGAATATGGATGTTATAAATAGACTCTTATTAAGTTCTGATCCGTTAGTCACAAGTATTAGGCCAAAACCAAAAAAAATATCGCCTGCTTTTAGCAAAGAAGTGGTAGACATGATGGTTGCTGCAGAGCCCAACCATGTTAGCTCTGACCCTAACGTTTCAGAGAATTCAGCGGTAGACTCTGGGGATGAGTTTTCTTCTGACGACGAGCCTTGGATATCATCATCATCTTAGTTTATAAACTTTTATTTTTATATTAAATGTATATCCTTTAAGTCGTTGTTTTCTTGTTGAGTTTAAGCTGAAATATTATTAATAGATATATTTTCAACACAAACACAAAACAACACAATAAGAATTTATGCCAGCTAAATCATCATTTTTCCCCATTGTGCATCGTGTCGCGGCTGTGGTTCCGTTGACGCTAAAGTGGCTATAGCAAGCGGCGTTCACTTCACGCCGTTCATGTCATAACGTGTTTCGTGCGTAACGTCTGTGCCAATTCAATTTGTCTTTATTGTGATCAAACTCGATTTTGAAAACAACACAATTATTCACTTAATTGAATTAGTAACACAATGAAAATACAAAAAGAAATAAGGGCATGCTTCGATGGTTTGGTCATTTGGAAAGGATGGATGAAAGAAGATTGACGAAAGAGATATACAGATCGAATGCGAGTGGACGGGTCGGAAGGGGCCGCCCTAGGCGTACTTTTTCGAGTCAAATCGGAGAAATACTGGAAAAGGGCCGAATCTTATGTACCCGAAACCGACGTGCGTGCATGACTCGATGTATGAATGTGGAAGAAGCGAAAGAAATTTGTCAAGATTGTAGCAAATGGAAACAAGTGGTCTCTGCCCACCCCTCTGGGAAACAGGCGTGATTTAATGTATGTGTATGTATGAAAATACAAAAATAAAAAATATATTTATTGACACACAAGACAAAAAGTAACAGCAGAAATCAGCAAAGGGTAGTGAGTTTGTCTTAGCGGCAGTGAATCGGACACTGGCTCAGCATAATGCTGAGGTGTTAAACACCTGCAGCGCTGATTTTCAGCCAGCTCCGACATGTATTTCGAAGATCCATACCGTATAAGAAGAAGGGATGTGTAAGGTCATAACTTGTTACAAATAAGAACAAGTATTAAATGGACAATAACGTTACGTCTATTGGAAATAATTTCAGCCTTGTACACAATATAACATATGCTTTAATTTCGTGTTCCTACGCAGTGCGATATGTACCAAATTACGCTAGTGCGGTCTTACCTTTATGACGGGCGGGTGCATCCGACCTATACGGACTAATTGCCAAAAACGTGAACCGTGCGCGATGCAGTGGGACACTGACTCGGCTAAAAACAAAACAAACAGCACGTCGCCTAGTGGGCCTGAGCTCTGAATAACAACTGGCACGAGATTCTACACGGGAAACCATTTTTTGTTTTTATCGTGTTACTGAATAAAATTGTCATCAGGAATTTGAACCGATTGAGTTTAAATTTTTGGTACACATATGTAAATTTATGACTCAAACACAGATGTGCAAAGTAAATAAATCTTTTATTAACAAGGCTAATTTTCGGGGGACACATTAGGACATAAAAAAAATTATTGTGGGTGAATTGCAAAAATATTGTACATGTACATAGTTAAGGGCTCAATTAAAAAATCCTTAACAATCCTAACTTTTTACTTTGTGTTTTTTTTTTTTTTTTTTTTTTTTTTATGTCATAGAGAAGACAATCGAGCACACAGGCCACCTGATGGTAAGTGGAAACTGTGACCCATAGACATTCGCATTCACAGGACTGCGATGCAATCCTAAGACTGCAAATGCGTTGCCAACCCTGAGGGCTAAGATGGAATGCCTCTATGCTAGTCATTTCACCGGCTGTCTTATCCCCAAACCGGAACACAACAATGCGAACACTGCTGTTTGGCGGTAGGTTAATGGATAATATGGTGGTAGCGATCCGGACGGGCCCTGCACAAAACGAAGTAACGAAGCTTAGTCATATAATCATATGGATAACTTTCGTTACACAATGGAAAAACAATGGAAGAAAGTTAACGTTGTCTCAATTAAGCCCTTAACTATGTACAATATTTTTGCAATTCACCCTTGTGCAAACATACTGTGTATGTGTATAAGTCATAAATTCATAATAATACAGGGTGAAATCTAAGTCGTGATTCCAATGATCACCTCTGTGTTCTACCCACGAGTATGAACAACTTTCACTATGGGACCAACTCTGAAATATCGAAAAAAAAATCAGCTGCTTCATACATTATGGTCGAGTGCGTATTGAACTTTTCTATGAAACAGCTGTTTTTTTTTCGATATTTCAGAGTTGGTCCCATAGTGAAAGTTGTTCATACTCGTGGGTAGAACACAGAGGTGATCATTGGAATCACGACTTAGATTTCACCCTGTATTATTATGAAAGGGCTCGTAATGAGGATTTCAAATATATTTGCGTAACACCTGGCCATACGAGTAATGTGAGTTTTATCGCACGCTGCGCGCACGGTAAAACTCGCATTGTGGCCAGGTGAAGACGTAAAATTGTGTACTCATCACGGGCAGTAAAAAAGAAAGCCCTCTATCGCATATTTACAACCCTCGCCTACGGCTCGGGTCTCAAATACCTGCGATTTCGGGCTTTCTTTCTTTTACAGCCCTTGTTAAGTAATGTACTATTTTGTTATTATTGTAAAGTAAACAGTTTTGATTTTATTTTTATTGTTATTTACTGAGTGTTATTTTATATCATCAGTGTATAGGTAGCTTTGAAGGGTGTTTTATTTGGAAAATATGAGTTTGAGTCGACATAACAAAGCACGTGCTCATAATTTCTTCACGTTCTCAAACATACCTATCGTCAAACCAGTAATTAACTCGACCAGTAATTAGCAATTTGCTTGAACCAAAGTCTCTACAGAAGTTAGAGGGCTTGGTTACTTTTCGGTACTTTAGAGAACCATTTCTCCCAACGGGTTGAGATTGGGCAGCAATATAAATACGTGTCTGTTATTCTAGACTGCTCTCTAAACATATACAGTGTGTTACCGGCATGCGGGCATTTATTAAGACTGCCGATAATATGCTGCTTTAGCAATTGTTTGCAAGTATTATCAATTAAAAAATAATTAAAATAACTTCACAATGAATTTTCTTAGATACTGTCCATTTTTAATGTAGTGCATGTGCTGCGAGTTCATCGTTATCAGTATCGCTGTTGCTTAGTACGAGGCATGTCGTGGTACGGGGGCAGATCATAATAATCAAAGTATCCGTCGACTGTCATTTACACTTGTCAAATGGCTGTGCTTTACATTGCTGGCAATTAAAATTTTGTTCGAAACTTAATAAAGCCTGAAAATGTGTTTATTAATTCAATTAATGCCATAGTTACGTTACAGATACACGTTATTTTAACCTACTTTAAAAAAAGCCAGGGTGCTGGTAACACACTGTATATAAAAAAACGGAGCCGAACAGTTGGTACCTTTCCTTGTGAGCTAAATAGAGATCCTGAGGCCCTAGACAAGATAGTTAACGCTATCGAAAACGATTATCGAAACCTGTCAAAGTGTAACGTTTGACACTGCCACTTGGCAGATTACGTCAATAATAATGACGGTGTTCAGTCGCGGGTACATGGCTGGTGAACGGAAAAACATTAACCTCCTGACTGTTTATAAGTCCATGGGATAAGCTTGAAATAGTTTATGCCCTGCTTTGTCACTTTCTGTCAGATGCAAATGTGACAATTACAGACAAGGACAAAGCATGGCATAAACTATTCAAAGCTTATTCCACGTTTATAAGTAAGGGGGTATAAATTGGGGATTTGAATCATTTAATTACCTAGATTTTATATCGCATGAATTCCTAAAGAAAACATTCGACAAGTACTAACTTACTTGTTTACGCTTCGTCCTTTTGAGAACTTAGCGCAAAGGAAAATAATACTTACTTTGAAAATTCTTGTTGAAGACTGTACGGAATGGCCTTTGTTCGGTTGCTATGGTGATCAATAGGAAAATACTTCCTTCGCTTTGAAATGCTTTTGTAAAGGTGTCTGGCCTGACTTTCTTTGTGGCTCTGACGCCAACATATCAACGATTGCAGGTAAAATCGAGACGGTAATATGTCAGATGGGAGATACAGGTTTCAATTGAGATTTTTTTTAACAGGCACTTAGTAACTTCTTTTGAAATCGTCTTATTATGTTTACAAATAAGTAACTCATTATTATCATGTCTGAAGGATAACCATCTATTTGGTATCTTATTTTTTGTAACAAGTAATTGCTTTTGAGTTGACATTGCAAATTATTTTTAAGTCCCCTTCACAATCAGTACCTACGTAATCGCCTATGTAGCATATTTACCATGAAGCGAAATGCCAGGTGTCATATTAGCACTTTCCCCAATTGCCCAGAACATCTAACTAGCCATAAGTCTGTGTAGCATAATGTCCAAATTACATAATGTCAAAAAAGCTGATACGAGGAATAGCACATCGTCAAAGTTCATCGAAAGCAGTTCGCCCTAGCTTTGTTGTCTTCGTCTTCGACATTGGTTACCTAGTTTGCCTTTTGGACAATTGAAATTGACAGACAGACTAGTTATTATTTAGCCGTGTCGCTTTATGGACTATACATTATATGCTAATTGTGTTGTTTACGATTTAGACATTTTCACATAATGGTAATTTTTCTACATAGACGAATCGGTACTGAACCTCTCTTCAGACTGGACTTATGCTGCCGAGCATTGCCTTGTTAATAGTAGATTGTTAACCAAGGGCTGAAAGTGATATATGAGCGCGCCTATATAGTTCGACGGTGCAATTGATACTTACACCCGAGTTCAACACTCTACTTTTCATTTCAACAACATACTTAAAAAACATAAAATACTAGGGGTGCATAAACATTAAAAATACCTTGATGCGACGCGTATCCATCCATGATTGCTGTGTGCGATCCGCGCGGTGTCGTGTGCGTCCGCCCGCCAGCGATCTAAGTCGCGCTACGCACCCCCTAATTACCGCTGCCCTCCTGGTACTTTATTTAAACATGCAATTACTTTTCTTCCCTATGGTGGACATGTATCCCGCTTCTTCGATAAACAATCGCCTACTTTCAGAGTATGAGTCATGAAAATATAATTCTGCTGACTCTGTATCATTTTCATATATTAAATGAAAGAGATATTCAATGATTATGATACTTATGATACATTCATCATTTACACGTCAACGCGACAGCTTTCGTAATTGATTTATGACTGAATGCCCAAATCACGATATTGTTTCAATCGACGCTGCCTCATTACCAGGGTTCGGACATACGCCCGTCATTTTGAAAATATAACCCTGTTCCGTACAGCAGAGACTTCCAAATGATGTTAATAAAAAATATTATTTGGTATTTTATAGATTTTTCATTACCATTATTTATATGTATTGAGCGACATGTTTATTAATGAATGACTCCGGAATGGTTATGAGAAATAACACTTTCGCCCATCAAAAATAATGATATTTTTTTTAATTTTCCCATGTGAGTCCGTAACGACTTGAATTTTAGGACCCATTTGTGAGACGGAAAATTTCGTTCACAGTCTACGAACGTCATACATACATACATACATTAAATCACGCCTGTTTCCCAGAGGGGAGGCAGAGACCACTTCTTTCCACTTGCTACGATCTTGACAAATTTATTTCGCTTCTTCCACATTCATACATCGAGTCATGGACGCACGTCGGTTTCGGGTACTTAAGATTCGGCCCTTTTCCAGTATTTCTCCGATTTTACTCGAAAAAGTACGCCTAGGGCGGCCCCTTCCGACCTGTCACCTGTCCACTCACTTTCGATCTGTATACGAGTATCTCTTTCGTCAATCTTCTTCGAACGCCATTGGGGCATATTTAATCGTTGACATTGGTGTACTGTTTGTGTGTGTATGTGCTGTCTTATAACCATTCCGGTGTCATTCATTAATAAAATTGTCGCTAACTACATATAAATTATGGTATAATAAATCTATAAAATACCTACTCATATTTTTTTATAACATCATAAAGAAGTCTCTACTGTACGGAACAGGGTTATATTTTAAAATGACGGGCGTTTTTCCGATCTTTGCTCATAACGCTGCAATCCCTTTGTCATTTAAATCCCAATAGACGAGACGTTGGCCTAGTTGTTAGTAGCCCTGCCTCCGAAGCTAACGGTCCCGGGTTCAAATCCCAGATATATGTGTGATGAGCGCGAGTATTTGTTCCTGTGTCTTGGATGTTTTCTATGTAGTTAAGTAGATATGTATTTCACTATAAGTAAGTTCATCGTCAAACTAAGCTCTATAGTCTATACTTTAAAGTATTTAAAAAAGTAAACATTCCGAACCACGTGACCATTGTCAAACAACCAATCAAAACTGTTTTATCCAACTTTGACGAATCAGTGTTCTGCTTCTATTGGCTGACGAAGTATATCACGTGGTTGGTTTTGTTTACATTTTTTTTAATGCCTATAAATAGTCAATACTTTTGGAAAGACTTGGAGAAAACGACTTGCCATATTATACTGCAGTTCGCTGCATTAGCTGTGGAAAAGATTTGTAGCGTTTTTTTAAGATCCGAGAAGACATTGAAGTTTTCTTGAACGATTTTTCGTCGATTAATCGTTATCTTGCTGAGTTACGAAATGATGAATGACTGTGGTGATAATCTTTCCGCGGTCCGGATTAGATGGGCCGGCGGGCCGTAGTTTGGTGACCCCTGGTATAGACTATAGGCTTGCACTATGGGTACTAGGCAACAATATAAATACGTATGGAAAACATCCACGACTCAGAAACAAATATTCACGCTCATCACACAAATGTTCTGCCCTAACCGGGATTTGAACCCAGGACCGCTAGCTTCGTAGGCAGGGTCACTACCAACTATGTAGTGGTAGTGTTACGTGTTACACATGGATAAACTCCAACAACCAGTGACCATACGTCATTATCGAGGGGCATACGAGTAGATGATTTGACAGTACTGAAAGATTATGACAAATGTCAAATAGGCAATAACATAAGTGAAACTTGTATCGAGAAACGTTTATATAAAACGTTCAAAATGTATAAATTTTCTTTCTAATTTCTTACCTTATCTCTATCTAATTTCTTAACTTGATTAGTAGTAAATATTAAAAAAGAATGCTACGGAATGCTAACGTTAACCTCTTCAGTCTCTTTTCCTGCTACTTTAGACATTTGCCATTCTTGGTTGATTTGATATGTACAAAGAAACATACAAACACGTATCTAAATCAAACAGTGCTATATATGAAGAACTTCTTGGAGGCTTATAATGTACTAGCGACCGCCCTCGCTTAGCTTCGGTTTATATGAGATTCCCGCTAATTTCGGGAATTCCTTTCTTAGTGCACCTCTACGGTACCTAAGCTACGTCCCTTCCAAATTTCAAGTGCCTACGTTTAGCCGTTTAGGCTGTGCGGGCCCTGGAGGGAAACTACCTTAAATCCTTAAGTTGGCTCATTTTACTTAAAGGAGACATTCCTTTATTTTTTAAAAGAAACAAAACTGCTTTCAAAGATTTCCTTAAATAATCTTGTCTCTCCCGGGAATCGAACCAGGTAAAAATGTAAAAAGTAAACACTCGATATGATTAATGTTAAATTTCACGTTTTTTTATTTCTAATACTAAGTGTTACTTAGAGACATTTAATCCCGAACAATAATCCTATCGATTAGAAGAATAAAATAGCTACTTTTAATTTTTTACATTTTTAGCTAGTTCGATTCCCGGTTGAGGCAAGAAAATTTAAGAAAATCTTTGAATGCAGTTTTGTTTCTTTTTAAAAATAAAGGAATGTCTCCTTTAAGTAAAATGAGCCTACTTAAGGATTTAAGGTAGTTTCCCTCCAGGGCCCGACTTATCTTTCCACCCTGTATATTAGATTAGATAGGCAGAATATTCCGTTTATAGTAAACATACATTCTGTTATAAATATCTGTTCTTTGATAGATTTGTTATTGCCCGCGCGATAACGACGTATGCCAGTGATGCATGGATTCACAGTTCACGGAAAATTCATTGTTTGTTGTTATTGGGTTTTACATGATAATGGGTGGCTTTTCAACTCTGTGTGTGTAGCTATTTGTTACGCGAGTAGTTTAACGCATTCACTGCCCACCCTCTTTTCCTGGACATTCACCAGGTGCCGCACTTTGCTGTGTGCCCCAAACGCATATGTGAGTTCAACAGACTATTACCTAGTGCCTCCGACGCACATATGAGTTCATACTAATTTGACATTGGTTTGTTCGCATTGGAATTAGGTACTTATTCTAACAAAAGGAATAAAACATGGTAATTAATATTTTATATTCTTTAATCACGTTGAACCTTTAATATTGATTCTAATTGTGCTTCATATACAACTAAAACTGAACTAAATCGAATACAACCTAAATCGACTAACAAAACACCATTGAAATTGGGATATTTACACCAAAAAAAAAACAATATATATTCCAATATTCTACGATAACTGAATTTAAAAATTCTAAATTATTTATTTTTATTTGTACAAAATAATTTATTGGTACATAACTGACAGTATAACGCGCTGTAGTATAATTTGGGGCATTACATATCTTGTGATGAAAATATTAGACATAAGTAGAACATTTCAACATTAGTGACTCATATACGCGTCGAAGGCACAGGGTGAAAGTCACTAAATATTATGAACGCGTCTGTGCGTCAAAGGTACAGGGTGAAAGTCACGGTGACGCATATATGCGTCGGTGGCAGTGAATGCGTTAACCGAGATTGATGAGAATATAAATTGAAATCGAATACCGAAATTAAATACGTTCGGGATTTCGCTGACTACTCAAAGGGTAATTGTTATCAAAGTTTGTTACGTATCCCATAAATTGTGTTTTTATTTGCGCCACAAAATCGTATCGTCTGATTTCAAGAAAATTCTTTAGTTAATTAGAAAACACAATAATAGACTTAGTAATGAGGGCGCCGCTGGACGCTCGACGTTTGCTCGGTGCAGTCTTAAATAGTGATGTGATACAACCGGTACTTACCGACAAAAGTATAGCCAGGTACTTATGTATATTGATATAAAAGCGTCTCTCTGTAACGCACGCAATGAGTGGATAATCCGTGAAGTTTCAAATTGATGCAATACTTTAGGAAAAAATGCGTACATTTTTTCTCATGTTGGCACTGTCATCCATAATTGTCCAATAGTAGGTTAAAGGTTGAAAATAATTTAGACTTACTATTTTTCGAGAAATATCTAAAAAAAGTGTCATCTTAGTCTACGGAATAAAAAAATAGACTTTATATGCAGATATTGCTCCGATTAACCTTTTCGCTATAGAACAGCTAAAAGCATTTTAATACTTCGCAAACTTAGGTAAAAATGCGATATGCAATTTTTCCAGCGAGTTTAATTAAAAAATCGACTCCGATCGTGCTGGTCGAAGCATTCGATAGCTTAAAACTTTAAAAAGAAATCGAGAAACAAGTCAGTAGCTTAAATTCATAACAGTCTTTACTTTAGTATAAAACAAAGTCGTCGTCTGAACCGCCGTATGTACGAGATCTTTTTAACTACGCAACGGATTTTATCGCGGTTTGCATCAATAGGTAGTGAGGTATAGTATTACTAGCGAGCCGCCCTCGCTTCGCTTCTGTTTATGTACGTTTTCTGTAACACCCGTCCGTACATAAACCAGCATCTTTACATAGTAAGTATAAAACAAAGTCGTTTCCGCCGTCATTTTCTAAACAAGTATGGTTTTAATGCAGAATAAATATTGGCGGGTCCGTAGCATAATATCGAAAATCAAATTTCATAAGTACGAAATTTCTAACACAAAACTTCGAATATCAAAATGTCTAAAGTAAGAAATTCCTAAAGATGCATGGGCGGGTCGCTAGTAATATTATAAACGTTAAAGTAACTTTGTCTGTTTGGCACGCTTTCACGACTAAACCGCTTAAGCGATTTCGATGAAATTTGGTATGGACATAGCTGAAACCTCGAGAAAGAACATCCGGTATTTAATATAGGTACGCGGATGAAGTCGCAGGCAACTGTTAACTAGTAACTTTAGAGACTGGTTTTTGGCGTAAACTGTACATTTATAAGTAGTATAAATAAATGTCACTAATACACTGGTAAACATCTTAGCCTAATTGTCAGTGTTCGGAATTTTCACGGCAAAACAAAAGACTGTCGCAAATTTACTAGGGTAAGAAATAATTTTCTATCGATATCGAGAATTACTATGGAATATTTTTTAATTTAAAATAATATGCAAAAAAAAAACAGTAATTCACAGATTATTCAGTGTAAGTATTATTTAAGCCTTAACGACATCTTGTTTTTAATGAAAATATTGAATAACCCGTCCGTCGAGTGAAGTGGAACGATCATTCAGTGTACATAAATGGCTTTATAGTGATAAACGGAACCGTTTACTCCCAGAGAACGTCGAAAAATTAATGACTAGCTACTCTTATCACTATCAGAAACCAAATAAAATGGCATGTGCTGCTGTGTGTACTGATGTGGATTTTGAAGAAGAAATTGAATCTGTTTCGATATAACTTTACACAAACCTAATGTATTTTATAATATATTTATATTTATTTGGTGGACCATTATTTATTTTACTATCGATATCGATGAAAAATTATTTCTTACCCTAGTAAATTTGCGACAGTCTTTTGTTTTGCCGTGAAAATTCCGAACACTGCTAATTGTGCAAAATGTGGTTACAGAATTATCAACAAGTTTTGAGAGTTGTAGGTAATTTTGTAGCCCTGCCGACCTAGGGTTACCATCCGAGCGGATTAGTCCCGACATGTCCGGACTTTTAAACTCTAGTCCTTGTCGCCAATATCCATCCATATCCATACTAATATTATAAATGTGAAAGTGTGTCTGTCTGTCAGTCTGTTACCTCTTCACGCTTAAACTCTGAACTGATTTAGATGAAATTTGGTGCAAAGATAGATTGAATCCTGGAAATGGATATAGGATAGTTTTTTCCCGAAGTTCTTCCCCTAAGGGGGTGAAATAGAGGGTGAAAATTTGTATAGAGCTACAGTTAAAACGAGTTCCACGCACATCACTGACTGCAAATGTACGCACACTAATCGGAGTCACACACTGACACACCTAACAAGTGGTACACAGTGGTACACAGTGGTCAATCAAAAGCCATATAGACGACTCCTTTTAACGAAGAGCATTTGTAACAGGTGCGAAGAGCTATTCAATTAGCCGTTTTTATACTCCCTCCATGCTCGTATGTTAACCCTTTATCGCCCACTGCACTCGCACGGGTACAGCTAATAAAAGTGAGATTTCAGTGGTTTTTCTGGTCTCAATTAATATCATTGCTCATTATGGTCATAGATGTACATACATACATACATACATTAAATCACGCCTGTTTCCCAGAGGGGTAGGCAGAGACCACTTATGTCTCTTAATTTATATGCCACATGAATTATGCATTAAGAAAATCGAATTAGATGTTAATAAAGCTAGTTATAGCACAAAAAAGTTCTCATTTCATTTTGGATTTTCTTAATAAATATGATTAGTTCGTAGGTTATTGGTTACTATTGTTGCAATAAAAACAAAAAAAAAAATCAGTTTAATTTTAGGCGATAATGGGTTAATGTATATTTGGTCCCCAGGCGAGCAGGTCCGCATCATGAGCTATAACAAGAGCGGCGAATGGTGCGAAGCTCACACCCTCGCCGGCGGCGTGGGCTGGGTGCCCA
The DNA here is from genome assembly GCA_963966035.1 of Acleris laterana. Classification (NCBI taxonomy): domain Eukaryota; kingdom Metazoa; phylum Arthropoda; class Insecta; order Lepidoptera; family Tortricidae; genus Acleris; species Acleris laterana. The sequence goes on along the minus strand of OZ014438.1, from coordinate 1,037,566 downwards.
GCAACTACGTCACACCTGTCAACTCCCTGGAGAAACACTCGTGGTACCACGGGCCGATATCGCGGAACGCCGCCGAGTATCTGCTGTCCTCTGGGATCAATGGAAGTTTTCTGGTGAGTACCATCGTTGTAACGTCATCCATAGTGATATTATAAATGCGAAAGTGTGTCTTTTAGGTGCAATTTGGTGCAAAGTTAGTTTGAATCCTGGGGTGGGGAAGGACATAAATTCGTCCCCTAAGGGGGTGAAATGGAGGGTGAAAATTTGCATGTTGCTACAATACAAACGAGTTCCACGTGGACGTAGTCGCGGGCAGAAGTTAGTAACTCTATATTTCGGTAGTGGTATTCCGGTTGCCGGCTTAGAATAGTGCCACTCCATGTATGTATGTATGTATGTATGTATGTAAACTCTTTATTGTACAAACAGCAAATAACAAATCAAAAATAAACAGAAACAAAAAAGGTATGTACAAAGGCGAACTTATCCCTATAAGGGATCTCTTCCAGTTAACCTTTGAGCGATTGAGAGAAGAATAAAAACGATGGATGGCTAAACGTACAACGTATTAAAGATACAGAAGATTAAAATATTATTATTTTAAATAAATGTCTTCCTGTGGAAGTCGTAAGTGGCGACTAAAGGATTAAAGGCTTGTCGTATTGTTAGGCGATGGGCTTGCAACCTGTCACTAATATACTCGTGGTAAACATGTTAGTCTGTTTGTGCAAAATGTGGTCATAGAATTAACAACAAGTTAGAGTTGTTGGTAATTCTGTAGCTCTGGCTACCCCACTCTGGGATGAAGGCGTGACGGTATGTATGTATGAAATTTCTTAAGCCTTGACATGAATAGAGAGGTGTTGTAAGTTTTAGCGCTATACGTTATTAGTTTTTGCGGGTGGTAGGACCTTGTGCAGGGTCCGTCCGGATCGCTACCACCGTCTTATCCACTAACCTACCGCCAAACAGCAGTGTTCGCATTGTTGTGTTCCGGTTTGGGGATAAGACAGCCGGTGAAATGACTAGCATAGAGGCATTCCATCTTAGTCCTCAGGGTTGGCAACGCATTTGCAGTCTTAGGATTGCTCTGCAGTCTTGTGAATGCGAATGTCTATGGGTCACAGTTTCCGCTTACCATCAGGTGGCCTGTGTGCTCGTTTGCCATCTCTATGCCATAAAAAAAAAAAAAAAAAAAACGTGTCTATGGCACCGTAGCTCTTAAACGGGTGAACCAATTTCGATGAGGTTTTTTTTAATTTGAAAGCAGGTTTTCTATCGGTGGTTCTTAGCTTGGTATCATGGAAATCGGTTCGGCCGTTTCAGAGATATCAGCTCTAAAAGAAGGGGTCACCATTAATTATATCGGGGGTTGTACGTATATCTTATAGTTGTTTAAGTTTATCGTTGGGCTTAAGATGATAATCCTGCGATATTTATTACAATTTTATATCTAAATGTTGCAGCATTTTTATCCATTTTATAGCCAAATCACAACGAAACGAGCACCGTAACATGACCAGGGTAGTGTTTCTCTGAACAACGACGGTCGGACGGACGCACGAGTGAATGTCCAAGCGGCGAGTTTAAGTAGTCCCGTCAGTGCGAACAGAACATATTTTAACGCGTGCATTTAAATTTAGCAGTATGGTTTCTGCCGATGGATCGAACGTATAAGTCTGCTTAATTGAAAATGCACGCGCTAAAATGTGTTTTGTTCGCTCTGACGGGACTACCTATACTCGCCGCTGCGATTTCGCTCGTTCGGCCGCCCGTCCGTTATTATTTACCGATGCCCATTTGTACTTTTAAAAGTAATTAATGCCTTAAATCTGGCGTTTGATTTGGACTGCACCTCCCCCCCCCCCCCTATTGACGACAGGGGTTTAAAACGACCCGCCCTCCCTTCGCTTTGGTTTATGTGAGAGTTCCGTAATATGTGTGAATAAACTAGAATAATTTGATAAAAATCCGTTGCGTTGTTGCGAATTAACGTTTATATACTCGTACATACATACAGACAGAGGGACAGACTCGGAAAGCAACTCATCCATTACAAATTAGTCTGACTAAAAACTAATAGCATTTACATCTAACAAATCTTACCTACTACCTACTGTGTAATCGTGTTCATTATACGCCTGTGAAAAAATGTTCCTATTACGTTTCAGGTCCGCGAATCTGAGTCCAGCCCCGGCCAGAGGAGCATATCGCTGCGGTACGAGGGGCGCGTGTACCACTACCGCATCAACGAGGACCCTGACGGGAAGGTACGCCCCCCCCCCCACAGAATCCTGCTAAACCAATAAGTAGTAATGCTGGAGTTTCTTGCGGCGCTTCTTCTCCGCAATGATGGTCTTGTCCGAAGCGCTGGTAGACTCACCCTATATTACCGACGTGTAAAAGAACCCTCATGTGGCCTATTTACTAAATAAATATTTTGAATTTAGATTTTTTTTTAATCTTAAATTAAACCACCAAAGCAGATTGAATTCTATGTTGTTAAAGATAAGGTTGATATTGCTACAGGCGGTTTATCTTAGTTACTGCGTTTTTGCTTAGGACGGCAGCCATAGCCCTGCTAAAATTATACAACCAGAAAAGCAAACTGCGTAAAAAAAACTTACTTATGTACAGTCGAGTACAAGATAAGTATACAAATTTGCACCTTATCCCATTAAAAAAGGGTTAAAAGTGTATTTTCCACTTTCATGGCCGACCGTACAGTAACACCCTAGCAGTATATCAAGGCCTTTTAATCGTTATATTTCCTAAATGATCATTCAAAATGAAAAATTATGAATGAAACATAAATATGATTTTAAAATAGCTATTTAATAATACCACACTTGTCGTAGTTCGTCGACTTAATTTTTTCCTTTTACGAAATAGTTTGTTTGCCGCCATCTTGAATTTTGATTGTTGTCATATGTTTAATGGCACTCCCTCATGTTAAGTTATGTTTCTAGAACGCCACAAAGGAAAACCAAAAAAAACAATTTAAAAGAAATCATCCCTAAGGAGGTGAAAAAGAGGGTTTTTTTATGTAATCTAAAAAAGTTACTTTCTCTATACTAAGTGAACCCCATGTTTGTTTTTCATCTAGTATGGAAAAACAATCTTTGTGTTATTAGATTACTACACAAAATATTGAAATAGCCGGATTAGAATAGTGCCACTCCGTATCTTTCCGTGGATGTCGTAAAAGCCGACTAAGGTAATAAAGGCGTGTAGTACTGTTAGGCGATGGGCTTGCAACCTGTCACTAATACACTGGTAAACATCTTCGCCTAAGTGTGCAAAATGTGGTTACAGAATTATCAAAATGTTTTTATAGTTGTTGGAAATTCTGTAGCTCTGCCTACCCCACTCTGGGAATAAAGCCGTGAGTTTATGTGTGAAGTAGGTTTGATCACTAGTTTAAAAAGATCAATGTCAATGATATTGTCATGCATTTACTCGTAATAATTTTCACGAGACATGTCGCTAAATATAGTTTTTTTCCAAATAATGGAGGAATTTATTAGAGAACATTGTTTTACTGTCTGCTAGAAACTGTTAAGTGCTACCTACATGCCAGGAATAACAGATGTGTAATCATGTCTCACTAATGCACCTAGGCAGGTGGGCGCGGATACTATCTAAGTGCGTGGTGTGGGTAGACCAAGGCGCGGGTGGCGGGAATACTTAGATACTATTTCAAAGCGACTGGTCAGAGACTGCTATGGACAGACAGGGTTGAAAATCCTTGGGAGAGGCCTTTGTCCAGCAGTGGGACACGAATTCGGTCCATTTAAAAAAAGGGTGGTTTTTCGATTGCAATAACAAGCAGCCATTATTCGTTTTTACGAATCAATTCTAAATTATGTACCTACAGTCAACCAATTTGATTCCTAGGCCACTATGGACTTTGTCAACGTGACGTTGTAAACCAAATCATAGGGAGTCTCTTACGTTTTGGTTGACAACGTCACTTTAACATAGTCCAAAGTGGCCTAGAAATCAAATTGGTTGACTGTACCTACAGTCGAGTCGGTCGGCCATGAAAGTGGTTGGCCAAGTATTGACAAAAGCTTCTATGACATTGTCACTTTCAAAATATTATTGCTAGGGAAAATCGAACTTGTTGTATCATAATGTAGACATTTTTCGCCGACTGTACACTTCCGCTAATTATTTTATTAAATTAAGTTGCTAAAGTGAAAACATGTCTACTGCCCATGTAAGACTGAAAGTCTATGAGTTTCTTATTGTTTTGTCCTTTACTCGACGATATGTTTTTAGGTAAGTACGTCATAATATAATTTCAGCCTTGCCCCTTTCACTGATCACCTTGGCTTCTGTTTATCCTGTTCTGCTTTGCCTATTGGTTTGGGATAAATTATTCTTGTATAATTTCCTTGGTCCACGTGGATGGAGGTTCGATTCGGATTGGGGTAACGTTTCGCCCACGATGGTTTCCGATTGGACACACAACGCGTGGAAAATATTTATGGACATTAATGTGTTCAGCATCAGCTTGTATATTTATACAGGGTGCCTCTGACCTTGGGGCGTTAGATGCAACGATCGATTGTACTCGTTAAACTGAACTATCGTTCTCGAAATAAATGTTAACTCTGCGTGGGAATCGTCTTCTCCGTGAGCACCAAATTTTACTGGTTGAAAAAAGTAGACATTTTTATTTTATGACAATAAAGTATGATTGTACAATTAAGACTGCGCCGAGCGTACGCCGGATGTACAGTGGCGCCCTCATTACTTTCTAATAAGCTAAAGTATATTTTTGAAATTAGAAGTCTTTTTGTACTAGAAAACGATTTTTCCCAAAGACTACAACATGACAGATCGACTTTTCCTTCCTTTTTTTAGTATAGGATATAGAAAATGTGACTTGTATTAATTTTGAACCCCTCTATATCAGGTGTACGTGACATCAGAATCCAAGTTCGGCACCCTCGCTGAGCTCGTCCACCACCACTCTGTACTCGGCGACGGTCTCATCACGCAGCTGCTGTACCCGGCCCCGAAACGGAACAAGCCGACCGTGTTCCCGCTGGCGCCGCCCGACCAGTGGGAGATCGACCGGACAGATATAGTCATGAAGCACAAGCTCGGTGGGTGATTGCACTAGTAACAGAAACGTACTTCTGCACTAGTAAGAGAAACGGCCGGGGACGAACTTCTTTGCTATTTATAATTTGGATATAGTCATGAGTATTATCAAACCGCGATTAGTATACACTTCGGAAGTACCGTTAGCACAAAAGTACATATAATGAATAAATATAATTAATTATAAGTCAATCTATGATATCTTCATAGTTTAACTGCAGACACTTATAGATAAAAGTTTCACAAAGAATTGCTTCATCATAATCATTGAGTTCGTATAACAACTCTACCTATTCTTGGTAAATGCTGTGTCATTTGTTTTATAAAAAAATTAAAGTCAATGTAAATGTTTGACAAATCAATGTCATTATTTGCCACATAATTTTCATGTTACCGGTTACCGAATCGCTGTACGTGTCGAAAATAAATTTGTGTAGTATATGTATAATATGAATCGTGGCAAAGTGTTAAACGGTCGGTGCCGAGAAATCACCTTCAATGTACAGATGTAGTGCAAAATGATTTTCCTTCGGGAAAACTCGGATCTCAATCGGAATACGATGGCACCCGAACTGTCAATCAATGATTGTATTAAATGAGTGACGTTTTCATGTCCATTAAAATTGAACTTTATTGTTTAGTGTCAAATGACAAAGTGACAAATGACAGCATTTGACATTTGACACTAAACAATAAAGTTCCATTTTAATGGACATGAAAACGTCACTCATTTAATACAATCATTGATTGACAGTTCGGGTGCCATCGTATTCCGATTGATATCCGAGTTTTCCCGAAGGAAAATCATTTTGCACTACATCTGTATTAACATATTTTAATAATGAAAATTATAAAACAAAGGTTCTTCTGAAGTCTTTGATGGTCATTCTAAGTGTAAACGTAATGATTTCTGAGGTTACTATTCCAAAGGATACATTACAGGAAATAATTGGATTACTGAATAATAATCGCAAAGTCTTAAATCGTGTGGTGGCTGCGACGGGCGTTTGCAAAAAAACAGTAATAACAATAAAAAAAGAAGAGAATGTTGCCAGGGAAAATAACACACCTGTTAGATGTGAACGGTGCATATTTAACACTATTTAGCACTCTAATTATCTATTTTGTTTTTTCTGCGCCAGGTGATGATACGGACACTTCTGAAGACGATGGTGTTATGAATTAATAAATTTTGATGGTGTTCCTAAATTTAATTATTACACTATTTTTTTTTTTTATTGTAGGTAAATATAATTATTATTTCCCAAGGTTTAAACTTCTTGGTACAGAAATATGCATTTTCATTTATCTGCACACTCTACCATTGACAATGTCATTTCATGTATTAATTCAGAAACGACATATGTGCTCGATTGTATTCTAATCGCGGTTTGATAATACAAGCTGTTGGCACTTGCATCTAAAACTATCTGATTGTACGGCCACGAGCGTTCATTTGGGACCCATTTCAAGAAAAATATGCTCGAAGTTGTCAATGTCATTAGAGATGTCAAGTTAATTGTAACTTTTAGGCAACTCAACGTTATTGTTGTAGATTGTCAGATTGACTTTGGACCTAAGGTGGGTACCAAATTTAATCTCGTGACTGTACTTACCGATGTAGAAGAGAAGAAAGTTGACGATGATGCGACCAATTTATAGAATATTTTATTCATTTCAATACTAATGTTTAAAGTTTTTCTCTTTTAGGAGGAGGACAATACGGCGATGTCTACGAGGCGGGTTGGAAACGCTTTAACATCACCGTAAGTATAAGTAAAGTGTCTCCCTGCTAAGATAAGATGGCGGTATCTCAGGCCTGTCGTGTACCAAGTGTAACTTTATTACCAACGGAAGAGGATTGAATCTGCTTTTGCTATTCAATTAGATATACGGTTTTTTTGACACGCGGATATTAAAAAACAAATGACTGTCATCAATGTTTCCGATTAAACAAAGGGCCAGTTGCTGGTTAGTACATTACTACAGACGCCGGGAAGTAGGTGCACTTTGAAGCCTAAAATAACTGACATAACGCCGACATTACATAGCATGTTTGAGAAAACATAATTTTCCTATAATGCCTTTCCTTTTGGGCATGATTAGTAAGCAAATAAATCTTTCGTTCAATGACCTATTAAAAGATGCTCGCATCTTCGTACTTTGCTATTTCTTCCCGTCGGCGGTCGGTTTTTCGAAAAATCCTTTCTCAATACACCCCTAGGGTAGGGTACCCATGGAATATGGAATAAGGTTGTTGTAGGAGTTTGCGCAGCATTGTCCGCATTGTTGTGTTCCGGGATAAGGATAAGACAACCGATGAAATTACCAGGGAGTCATAGCGTTGCAGTATTGAGATTGTAGTTACAAGCATTGAAATGTCTTTGGGTCTCAGATACCAATTACCGTCAGCATTCAGCACAGATATGAAATTAGCGCTTTATAATGTATAATATTATGAAAATTGTGGTTTTCATACATTCAATTTTGCGGATTATTTAGTAACGTCAAATGCAAACCAAAAATATTCGACACTTAGCTATGTTATACATATCTTAATTACTTAAAAATAGTTTGCTTTATAAAACTCTGCGTAATTGAAACACTTGAACTCGCAGCACATGAAAAGAGTTGAGTTCACACTTTAATTTCAAACATTAAGTAAGAAATTTAACCATATTATTTGTATCTAAAAACTTTGTAACATAGTGTATTAGAAAAATTTAAAAAGAATATGGAAGTTAAAATTGAAATGAATAAAACCCCGTACGAAATAAAACACGTAACACCCAATATAATACAGAAACGGGCAGGATCTTGTTACCGGTGCACGGTGTGACAAGATTAGTTCCATATCCCGCCAACAGATGCCGCGTAAACTGACCGCAACTCAACTAATTCATCAAAATGGCAATAGATGGCGCTTGCCTGGATAGCTGTCTAAATAATTGACAGGCTTCAAACTATTTGTATCTGCACACGCAAGATATTAGCCTATTATTGCACTTTATTATGAGTCGTATGACTGTTCGTTCGCCGGGACAACAACAATGCATAGTGAATATTAATTTAGTGTTGCTTAGCCTTAAGTGGCTTTGTTTCAAATAGCGTTATGATCTTATTAATACTCAATCGAACTAGCTTCGAGGAGCCTGGCCCTTTTGTAACTAAGTTATGTGTAGGGTTACGACTTTTGGTGGCATTATAGTGGTTCTAGAATCTATGGAGTAGCTATTTCCTAATTATTATAAACATACCATCTTGATTTTGACCTTGAGTATTGTCATAACAATATTTCAAAATTTCATTTAATGTCATTCATTCATTCATTTGTTAGTTGAATACGGATGCAACGTTGCGCTAAAAAGGTATGAATGCACACAGATACACTAGGTCTAGGCGCCGAGCCTTAGTACCAGTGGCAGTTTACGTGTGTGCGTGTACTTCACGCATGATATGACGAGGTTACGTCCGTGTTGTATTCAGGTCCGTGATTCTATGTAAAAAGTAGTACCATTTATTACAATCTTGCTAGTTAAATTTGACCCACTTCCCGGTTTCCAATGAAACCTTTAATTCTGATGACAATAGAATGATATAGTACCATTAAGCTGGTCTGATGATAGAGTTTCAGGGTGGCCATTGGAAGTCCTAAATTACACATGATTTAGACGCGTTTCAAAGCGAATGGCGGGAGCATGCACTCAATCGGGACGAATGGCGGAAAAGAGGGGAGGCCTTTGCCCAGCAGTGGGACACCCAAATAGGCTGATAAAAAAAAAACGGTCGTTTTAGGGCTTGTTAGAATTGTCTTGACTAGTAGATTACGATGTGCAAAAAAAAGTACAGTCGGCAACAAAACCATGTCCCAAAAATGTTTTTTAACAGGTCGCCGTAAAAACCCTGAAAGACGACACCATGGCCCTCAAGGACTTCCTCGAGGAGGCCGCCATCATGAAGGAGATGCGCCACCGGAACCTGGTGAAGCTGCTCGGCGTGTGCACCAGGGAGCCCCCGTTCTACATCATCACGGAGTTCATGTCGCGGGGCAACCTGCTCGACTACCTGAGGACCGGGAACCGCGCGAACATCGACGCGGTCGTGCTGATGTATATGGCCACCCAGATTGCCTCCGGCATGAGCTACTTGGAGAGCCGGTCTTTTATACACCGGTGAGTTGGTAGCTGACGGGATTTTCGCGGCAAAACGTGAGACTGTCGCAATCGAGCTAGTTTGAGAAACAAAAAAAACATGCCGATATATTTAAAGTACTAAAGTATATTTTAAGTACTAAGAAAGATTCATGTTGTGAGTAGCAATATCATCAACGTACAACATAAATTAATTTAATACTTTAAGTTGAGACTGCACCGAGCAAACGTCGAGCGTCCAGTGGCGCCCTCATGACTATTATTGTGTTTTCTAATTAACTAAAGAATGCCCTTGCAAACAGACGATACGTTTTTGTAGTGCAAGTAAAAAAACAACTTGTGGGATACGTAACAAACTTTAATAACAATTACACTTTGAGTACCACACACCACAGTAAGGTGGCCACTTTTTTCCGTTAAGTTGATAACTCGAATGTGAATTGTTACTCGTATTAAACTATGTAATATCTAAATATATAAAAGGAGAAACTGACTGACTGACTGACATATCAACGCACAGCCTAAACGGCTAAACGTAGGCACTTGAAATTTGGAAGGGACGTAGCTTAGGTATCGTAGAGGTGCACTATGAAAGGAATTCCCGAAATTCCCACGGGAACGGGAATTAGCGAGGCACTAAAAAAAAATGTTTTGCCCAACGAAGTGGACACGGGAACAGCTAGTACCTTATAAGTTGTGTTTTAATTTTTAGTACAAAAACCTACCGACCACTTTCAAGAAAATATTTTAGTTTATTAGAAAACACAATAATAGTAATGAGGGCGCCACTGTACATCCGGCGTACGCTCGGCGCAGTCTTAAGGTGACAGAGTTCAAATTGTTTTTTTAAATAATAAAAATCTCGGAAATTATGCCACATTATATACCTATACTCCAATAGTCTTGAATCGATGGTTAAAATCCATCGGGTACGTCCCGCGCACGGTGTATACAAATTCTAACCCATACAATTTGTCCGCAGGGACCTGGCCGCTCGCAACTGCCTCGTCGGCGAGAGCCACCTGGTCAAAGTGGCCGACTTTGGCCTCGCGCGGCTCATGCGCGACGACACGTACACCGCGCACGCCGGCGCCAAGTTCCCGATCAAGTGGACGGCGCCCGAGGGCCTCGCGTACAACACGTTCAGCACCAAGTCCGACGTGTGGGCGTTCGGGATACTCCTGTGGGAGATCGCCACGTACGGCATGTCGCCGTACCCCGGCGTCGACCTGGCCGACGTGTACCACATGCTTGAGAAGGTCGGACGCTTTGATTGCTGGCGCTATTTCACTCGTGATTGATTGAATGATGGATTGATGTCAATTGTGATTGAAATCGGTTGTTGATGCAATTATGTGATGTTTGATTGAGTGATGGATTGATGTGACTATTTTTTGATTGGTGGTACTGTTGCAATCGTGATTGATTGAATGACAGATTGATGTCAATTGTGATTGAATGGTGCTCGGTTGTTGTTGCAATTATGTGATTGAGTGGTGGATTGATGTCAATATTGTTTGATTGGTGAATCAATGAACAATTAAGCAATTATTGATTGATTGGCGATGTCATACGTTGATTAATTGATGGCATTGTTGATCAATTGAGGATAAAGTTGATTGATCAGTCATTGGTGGTATTTTGATTGGTCACACGTTCAGATGATGGATTGATGACGATAACAGATTGACGCAAAATGTGTGAATGGAAAATCTATTTATTGTCTTATAATGTTAAAATATAATGTATTAAATGAAGGTGACCTTGAACTTTAAATTGACATCTAAATTTTATTTATAGCAGAAAAAAAAGAGTAGCGGATTAAGTATTCAAAAAAAACCACACAACTCTACTAAAAAAAAATATCAGCGCCTACCAGTTTTTTAATAGGGATCGGAACCTTCGAGTATTTATGAAACATAAACGACAAATACAGCCAAAGTGTTATATTGTTTAAATTACGCGTTGCAGTACCTTAACAGGATAGTACTTAAAAGTAAGTTACTTTTGTTTAAAATGAAATAAGTAAAACTCACAATCAGACACATTTAAGAGAACATTATCTCGTTCCTTTTGACAACATCGCTTGTAGACTACATGTCAAAATGCCCGAGTCGCAAAATGACAACATTGCTATTTTCATTTTGTCTACCTTGGAAAATTTTACGGATCCCCGCACGGCGGTGCTCATATTTTTGGGCAATTTGCCCTTCGGGTAAAAAAGATAAAAGATAAAAGATGTTTATTCAGTAAGTAGGCCGCACGGGCACTTTTACACGTCAAAAATCTACCAGCGCTTCGCAAGAGACCACTGCTGAGAAGAAGCGCCGCAAGAAACTCAACAGTTAGTCGTTTTTTAAATATAGGTACAATTTTAAAACTTAACCTAGCATTATATAAAACAATGAATCTAACATAAGATAAGAAATAAATGTATTCACGCGTAGTTGAGCAGGAAAATGTGCCAAACCTCTGAGTTTTCTCCAGAACTAATTGGTAGTAAGTAATAGAAAATAATTATGAAAAATTATACTTAATTATGATGGTGTAATACAACTACATAAAAAGTTTCGATACATTCTCCTACAGAAACCGTGTCCCCTAGACAATATACAATGTTTACATATTTCTTACGATGAAGTTATTATTAAGTTATTTGGGTGTTTAGTTTAGGCCAAGCACTTTTATCTGATAGATAGTCCTCGACCCTATAGTAAGCTTTAGACATCAGCGACTTTTTCAAGTAAGTTTTAAGTACTGGAAATGGTAACTTTAAAACTTCGTCAGGTAATTTATTATAGAAATGGATGCATTGACCTACAAATGATTTAAAAACCTTACGAACACGAAATTTTTTAGTAGCTATTTTATTTTTATTTCTTGTATTAAAATTATGTATATCACAATTCTTAATAAAAGATTCCTGATTTTTAATGACATAAATAATATTCTCATAAATAAATTGTGAAGCTACTGTCAAAATACTAATTTCTTTAAATAGTAATCTTAAAAAATCACGGGAGTTTAGGTTATATATAGAACGGATGGCTCTTTTTTGTAACACGAATATAGTCTGTATGTCAGCAGCTTTTCCCCAAACCAGAATACCGTATGACATAACACTATGAAAATAACTATAATAAACTAAGCGAGCTGTCTCAACATTCGTAAGTTGCCTGATTTTCCTAACAGCATAAGCTGCAGAACTTAATTTACCTGCTAGTACTGCTATGTGGGGACTCCATTGCAAGTTTTTGTCTATAGTTATCCCTAAGAAAAGCGCCTTATCTACCATTTCCAAACACTCGCCATTTAGAAATATACTAGATTCTACCGGTCTAACATTAGGCAAAGCGAACCTATCACATTTAGTTTTCCTAGCATTGAGTAGCAAATTGTTACTAGTAAACCAATTATGTACTTTACCTAGCGTGGCGTTTATCCTAGTGTAATTGACGGATTTTCGGTCTACCTTGAAAATCAATGATGTATCATCAGCAAATAGCACAATATCACAAATATTCTCTATCATGGGTGGTAAGTCATTAATGTAAACCAAAAATAAGAAAGGACCTAATATGGAGCCCTGAGGCACACCTAATTTAACAGCTGCTCCAATGGACTGTGTTCTGTTTACAACAACCGTTTGTGTCCTATCACTAAGATATGAGGACATGAGATTTAGAGAATTATTAGTCAGACCATAATGTTCTAATTTTAATATGAGAGTCGCATGATCTACGCAATCGAAAGCTTTGGAAAGGTCACAAAAAATTCCTATTGCATCACAAGATTTCTCCCAAATATTGTATATATATTTAATGAGTACAGATGCTGCATCAGTTGTGGATCGTCCTCTGGTGAACCCGAACTGATTACTGTTAAGCAGTTTATTTCTATTGAAGTGACCTAACATATCATTTAACATTAACTTCTCAAAAACTTTACTTAAAACAGTATTTCAAGTTATCTAACGAATCTAACCTACCAAGTAACGCAAACGAAGTTGTAACTTTGCAACAGAGTATTTCTTCTACTACACGGTTTTTTTTTATTAAGAAACGACTTAATCGTTATTCACTTTCACTATTCACTAGGTAGGTATAGGTGCGGCTGATATACTATCAGATGCGAGTGCAAATGCTTAAGTTTACACATTTTTAAGAGAACTCAATTCATCGTTCTTCGGTTTCGACCAAGGTAAGTTAGGTACAGCTGTTCTTCCGTTCCGTTATTCCACCGTAACACCCGCAACGGTTACTTATTATTGAGATTTATTTCGATACTGTAATAAGCAAACCTCGAAGTCGCGGTGGCAATAACGTCAATTAACTAGGGACTTCCTTCCGATATAAAATTTATCGATAACTGAATGCTTATTTGGAAGTGACACTTCATATTAGCTGTAAAGTTTACTTACAGAATAATTGAAAATTAACTAAAATGTGATGATTACTACCCGTCAATGTTACCTATATAGGAGTTTTTAGGACATTTTTAGGAATTTGAAAATTCAAATAAAAATCAACCTTTACAAGTAATTTTTTATTTCATCAATTTCCATGCAAAGTAAACTAAAACCTAGGAGTACATTAACATCATTACATTATTTTCATTTAATCAATTATGAACCTTATAATAATATACTTATAGTAATAAGTAACAAAGTATTGTATCTTGTATTTAGTACTTCAAATATCATACTGTATATAAATGATACAGTTTAATAGGTATTACAAGTTGCATATTAATAACATACGTCATCTCATAGTCATAACATAACTATTGTCATAAGAAAGTCCAATTTATCGATGAAATAATATCGCGTGGAAGTCCCTAGCAAAATTTTATTCGTGCCACCGCGACTTCGAGGTTTGGTAATAAGAAACTAGGAAAATTACTAGTGAATTTGTCTACAGTACCTACTATTTAGATAGTATTTTATTTTCCTTAACAACCATAATCAAAAGTATAAGAGAATAACGAGAGAATCACCAATATAAAGTAGCTGTTTCGGGTGTTACGCTGGAATGACCCTAAAGGTAAGTAGGTTGTTTAATATTGGTTTTAAATTACAAATGGTACGGTCACGAGCAATGTCATTAGAGGTGTCAAGTTATTTGTAACTTTTAGGAAACTTAGCTACAGAATTACTAACAACTCTAAAAACTTGTTAATAATTCTGTAACCACATTTTGCACAATTAGGCTAAGATGTTTACCAGTGTATTAGTTAGTGAAAGGTTGCAAGCCCATCGCCTAACAGTACTACACAGCCTTTATTCCCTTAGTCGCCTCTTACGACATCCACGGGAGGACATGGAGTGGCACTATTTTTACCCGGCAACCACGCCCTGTCCCCCGTCCGTCGATACTTGGTAAATGGGTCAATCAACTTTTCTTTGTACCACGTTACCACGGTTACGTCTCCTGGGTCACTCTTGGAAACCACGATTTTAAAGTATATCAATCCGGTAAACATCAAGTTTTGTGGCAATTACAAACCCACTATCTTATGGGTTTTCTTTCAAGCGTATTAGTAGTCTAGGGATTGCCTATATCGATAAACTTTATCGATGCGTTTCCCATATACTAGTGATCGCACCAAGTTTTGATTGTAAAAATAGTTAATTTTTAAAAGTATGCAAATTAAACAAAATAGCAACATAATTCTGGTCATTCTTTATTTTAAAACGATTTATAACCTTCACTCATCATCGTCATATTGTTTTTACTCGTAACAAATTGTAGTCGTTTATTTTAACAATAGTTAATGGGACAGTCATTCTGAAATACACAATGTGGAAAAAATATATTATGATGACGAGTGAATGTTAAAAAATCCTTTTAAAATAAAGAATAACCAGAATTATTTTGCTATTTGGTTTCATTGCATACTTTCAATAAAAAAATATTTCTTACAAACAATTCTTGGAGTGATCACTAGTATATGCGAAAAGCATCGATAATTGAGTTTATCGATATATGCAATCCCAAGCTGTCATTTAATTTTGCCCCGAATATTCCTAGGTCTGAATTATAACCATTTTTCTGAAACTCTATCACTGTTGTCTCCTGGCTTACGGGACAGAATAACAACAACAAAAAGTTGATCCACCCAAATAACTTCTAAGTTGGCCATGTCTTCATGTGCAGTGTGTTGCCAGTATTGATATGTTTACAGTAATGCGTCACTGCATAACTTGTTGTGTCAAAAAGAACATTAATGAATAGGTACATCAAAACAATTGAAATTTGAATAAACAATTATTTTGATTTATCGGGTTTGACCACTCAACCCTCGATATGTAAAAAGGAACGCACTCGTATGATATAACGTCAATAATGCATGCTAGCTATTACACTTCTTATACACTCGCGGTCAAATAATTCGGGTCAGAGCGCGTTTTTCATACAAACGAGGCTATTTCGAAGCCTTGGTCCCTAGCCAGGGGTTGTTTTGAGTGAGGTTTAATGGTGGATACTCCAAGGTTCAATAGAGGAGGTCAAAAGTTCTTAAGATACCTAACTGATAGCACAATCAGTTGACATCACAGCGAGATAGTTTGGGTCAGCATTTGGATTTCCTTATATTTTATTGTCATTTTAGATGTTTTTCTGAAGATGCACAATTCCGGCGTTAGCCGCAGATTCAATCAGTTGGGTGTCCTAGGCACTCTGGACGTCCTGTATCGATGCTCGGGGTATCCATCATCAGATTTCACTACCAGCATCCCCTGGCGAGGAACCAAGGCTTCGAAATAGCCTCGTTTGTATGAAAAACGCACTCTGACCCGAATTATTTGACCGCGAGTGTAGACCGCTATACGTTCCGCTTTTCATTGTTCATCAAACACTAATGACTCTAATGAGCAGTGATCGTACTTTTTCTAGCATTTTTGGTGCGATGACGTCAAATGACACTTGACAGCGACCTAGGGTTGTCGTCGTGTATGATATAATTGACGTTTAAAATTACGTAATAATACTGGAAAAGGGTTGAATCTTAAGTACCCGAAACCGACGTGCGTGCATGACTCGATGTATGAATGTGGAAGAAGCTAAAGA
This sequence comes from Acleris laterana, assembly GCA_963966035.1. NCBI lineage: Eukaryota > Metazoa > Arthropoda > Insecta > Lepidoptera > Tortricidae > Acleris > Acleris laterana. Next base: position 1,021,233 of record OZ014438.1, on the reverse strand, counting down.
AATTTGTCAAGATCGTACTAAATGGAAAGAAGTGTTCTCTGCCTACCCCTCTGGGAAACAGGCGTGATTTAATATAATATATACTTATGTGTGTATGTGTTGCCGTTGAAAATCTTACACTATTTTTTTTTACTTAATCATTCATCATAATTGTGTAGAACATTTATTACCTACTTTAACCCAAAATTCCTCAAATTTCGCGGAGGGTATGCTGACGATTTAATTTCGTAATTTTTATTGCCCTGTCGAACAACAGCAACATTTATTGCAAATGTATTACATTTTCTCATATAGTAAATTGACCCTTCATTTCATTATGCATATCGGGTTGGGCTTTACATGTTCTGAGATTATTTCCTGTATTTCCAATTTGTTTAAAACGCTATTACATTTTTATTTGTCATTTTATTCGATTTTTCGTTAAAACAATTTAATATTGGGCACTACTGTCAACCCTAGCACTGCACTGAAAACCCTAGAAAAAGTACGATCACTGCTAATGGCTCTTTACAAACATGCAAACTTTAGGTCAAGACTAACAGCGGACGGACTAAGAATGCTTTTGCTTGAAAATAATTCAGTTTCTCCTGGCGTATTATAACTACACATCGCTAACTCGTGGCATTTAGGTAGCACTTGACAGATTAGTGATGAGACAAGTTTCTTAGGTGTCTTTTCAGATAAGATAAAATAACTTAACATAGTGACGAAGTAGGTTTGATCACTAGTTTAAAAACATCAACGTCCATGTCAATGATATTGTCATTCATTTACTTACTCTTTATAATTATTACGAGACGAGATTTTTTTTCCAAATAATGGAAGAAATCATTAGAAAGCACCAAGAACTCCTACTACACGGTGACAAGGTATAATTTTCTTACACAAAGTGGATTTTCTCAAGTAGAAGACGTACGCTGACTTGTAAAAATTTAGAACAAATATTAATTGTTTATCACAAATGTCATATATTCAATGATTGAACATACTTCTTTTTCTAATTGGTTTCCTTTTCTCGACTCGTACAGGAACATTGTCACATCACTAGTCTGTTAGAAACTGTCAAGTGCTAACTAAATGCCACGAGTTAGCGATGTGTAATTATAACTCATAAGCAGAGCCCGGAATTTTCGCGGTAAAACAGAAGACTGTCGCAATCTAGCTAGTGTTGAAAACACTTTTTTATCGATATCGAGTATCCTACTTTATCATATCAAGTACAGATGTAGTGAATAATCCTTTCCCATCGTTTTTTGTCGAATATGTTCGTATTTATCTAGCTTTCTCAATTAGCTTCAGTACCCATCAATAAGCCAACTGAGAAAGCAAGATAAATACGAAGTTATCCGACCAAAAACGATGGGAAAGGATTATTCACTACATCTGTAAAAAAGTGGCCCGTTATGTAACTTGAAGGTAAAACTTTGAATGAAGTGAGTATACTACGAGTACCTCATTGAATATAGGTACCTATTAGACACTTCAGAATCGACTCCCAGAGAATGTTGAGAAATTAATGATTATCTAATCCTTTCACTATCACAAAGTATTACTTCGGGTACGGATCCCTAAATAAGTAGTTTTACCCTAAATAATTGCATAATAAATCTACAGGATCGAAGTGTAACTGGATAAGATACGAAAACTATTCACGTTTGCGTGTGATTCGTAACGTTATGGCAGTGATGTTAAACGAAAGTTACGTGACATATCATAGAAATCGTTTCCCGTTCTGCTGAAAAAACAAAACAATTTGCTAACTGCATAGTAATTGCATAAGCATTTTATATTGAATGTGTTTATCAATAGAATACATTACGGTTAGCCACCTTCACTTGTTTTACGGCAGCGTTCATCTTTTCTTCCTGTTGTCGACTGATTTTCCAAAAAATATTATCACGAGTGTTAATTTGGTACCCATTTCAAGAAAAATATGCTTGAAGCCGGCAACGGCATTAGAGATGTCAAGTCATTTGTAACTTTTAGGAAACTCAACGTTATTGTTTTAGAATATCAGATTGACTTTGGACCTAAGGTGGGTACCAAATTAAATCTCCATAGGGTATTTGACAAGAGTGAAATTAAATTGGTTGTTCATTAACAACAGATAAACATTATAAAAATACTAGGGAACGTCAATCTTATATATTAGTTTGCTATTTTAAGATTTTTAAATTCATAAAACCCAACAATAAGGACGGTGTTTGATTGTGACGTCACAAGATAGTAATCCCTATAAATTCCATAGTAACGGAGCGTTTTTGATGTCTCATAAAAAGAAGCTGATTTGACTTTTGTCAAATACCGTATTACCATTCCCTACAAATTTGAATTCCCTAAGTCCAGCTGTTTACGCTGTGCGCTGTTTTGAAACCAGCCAGGTCTATTTGTATAGATCCAACGCGTTACTCATTACGTTAATGCACACATATTTACATATGCCTCGGGTATTGTTAGCCAAATATTCGTGAACTTGAAACCGGATTGCGAATGTTCACAACACGGGCGTATTGCAGTGGCCCGGTGTTGTTTACAAACACTGAACTTGCGCTACCGTTTGCACGCATAACACTTGATAAGGCCCGGCTAACGCGAACATTCACTGATTTTACCCTGTTTTAAGGAATATTACACATAAGTTTTAAGAGCTTTGAGATTTTTCAAAAACATTGTACATAGTTAAGGACAGTTAAGACCTCAATTAAAAAGCATTCGATAGTTAAAATGGCAATTGGGGTAGGGGGTTATTTTACAGTAACATTTAATTGTCCTTTTAGCTATAGATTATGATTAACTTTCGTTACGAAGTGGACAAAAAATAAGGATTTTAATTTAGGCTTTGACTGTTTTTAACTATGTACGTTTTTTTTAAACTGCCTTAGCCAAGAGACAATTGAAAAGGATTTTTTGATTAGAAACTACTTGTTTCATCTGATGAGTTTACTATAAAATTGGTAACAAAATCTGTACTGATATACATTGACGATCTTATTGGAAGCGGTTGTTGTTTCCCCTTTTGCTAAGAAGTAGCTATTGAGAAAATCGTTTGCTTAATTACAATACCAAATTATTCGTGAACAAAAACGATACAGCATTGTGTCATTTCGTCATTACTTTGAAAAAACCTCGTATCTCATAATTCGTGACGTACGATTTTAAACTTTAACGTGAAGGTTTAAGTTCAAACTCATACATCTCGAAATATCAGATGCGAGTTTTTCTAAAGTAGTAACGATTGGTCAGTTAAGGTTTTGAAATATTGGCGGTCATTAATGATCTCTTAAACTGTACGTGCGGCATGTTTAATGGCCCCCAATCTAATAAAAGCGTGAGAAATAATGTACTCGTCCCATTAAGTAGTATTTAATAATAAAAAAAAAGCGAAACATAACATTGCATCATTAAAAATAATCAGACATCAAAATCGAAAAGCGTTAAGTTTGCAAACCTCATTCCAATATTATTTTGTTGACTATAGTGACTATAGCTATGTATTACTACAGTAGTGCGTGCAACATTGATCATAACATAGTATATTTGTCATTTCCAAAAATGTAAACAATCAAATGCACAAAGGCAACAGTTTCTATACAAGCTTATACACACGTAACGCGAACACAAACATACACATTCGACACTAAATAACATTAACCTGAAACAATATGGTTCTACTATAATGGCATCTTACAAGTACCCAAATGTTACTTGTGAACTGAACTCAAATTTGTTTTGTCAACTGTGATTATCAACCTCTGTATAGGATAACAAATCCGTGTGAAACGATTTTTACCATAACAGTAATTATTTCCTGTAATAATAATAACACTAAGAACAGTCTTAACTGTTTTTAAAACCATGCGTATCTTTTACTTTACTGAACGCCTCTCATTTTTAATGTTCATAACCATAACAGCACAAACCGAGGAAAAGCCACTCGATTTAGAGAGATAGTTTGAAGACATTTCTACTATGGGTCACTAAAATGTTGCCTCTACTTTAAAAGAGAAATAGAAACAAAACGTGTCTATGCATGTGCTTAGTAACAGCAACATCTACATGCATAAACATGAGACCAGTCGAGTCGTATGACCCATAATGTAACGAATTCCCAATCAGGGTAAGTGTTCTAGCAGTGCCCTGAGTCCGTGCAGAGATGCTTCTTGCAGAGGGTACACTGAGGGCGGCTGACAGCGATACGAGAGAAGATCTCGGAAGCGGACAGTTCCTTGCTCAGTTTGCTGCACATAGAATATGAGACGGTCTTCTTTGAGAAGTCCTTAGCCGGTACGCAGGTGCGGGCACGGACTGGGCCGATTTCTTGACCAGTTTCAACTAGAAACAATTATTAGTTAAAAGAATTATGCAAGAAGGACGTTACAGACTCTTTATGCTGTTTTAAATCTGATAAAAAGGGACAAGATCACAGAAGGTGCTCTATGGATCGCAATTCATTTGTGTCGTTCAACAAACAATGGAGGAGTAACTGATTTTCATCGATTAATTGACTTTTTAATCGGACAATAAATATTAAGAAGTAATAAGAGAACTTACCGAGCTTGGCAGATTCGGAAGTGATGACAATGCAGAGGAAGGCCATTCCGGGAATGTAGCAGTCAATGTTCGGCACCTGGGGAGGAATGTACAATGTATACCTCTGCCGTCCTAAGTGAAAACGCAGTAACTAAGACAAACCTCATGTAGTTATATCAACCTTATTACGTACAATGTAGAATTGAAACTGCTTTGGTGATTTAATTTAAGATACTGCTTATTGGGCTTAGAACGGCTGACCCACTGATATAATCTATTCTGCCGACGTGATATCAATCGAAATTTCAGTTATTATACCGAAAAAATTGTGTCCGTTTTGTTACGAAATTATTTTTTTCGGTAACGTAACGGACTATCATAACATGTTTTTTTATCTGCTAACGCGGTCGAAGCGAAATTGGTATTTGTGTTTAAAAAGAGCTTATTTTCGGCAGTAGAAAAAAAAAGGTGAATCACTTGGGAATTGCGGTTTTTTTTTTAATCGATCCAAATTCAAAATACCATTTACAATTGTTGCTGTTTCTGCCTATGTCAGTTCCGGTATTCTGTGCTATCAATTACCAAACTTGAAAGCTATTTTGTTGTATACTCACGGTGATATTGGCGTAGTCGGGGTGGTCGGGATCCCAGCACCCGGGGTGGTCGAAGGACAGGCAATTGTAACACTGAATGCCCTTGGTGGTAGGGGAGACGAACTTCTTGGGCTTGACCTTCTTATGCTTGGCTGTAGTGAGATAAACTTGGTCAAAATCAAGACGCTCAATATTTGGAAAAGGCCTTTGTACCAAAAGATGTTTGCGCAGGTGTATTATTACACAATCACTTATCGAATGGTTTAAAACTAAGTCACTGATAATGATTAGAATACCACTTGATTGAGCTTAATTTGTCATACAACTTATTGTAACATTGTTTTCCAACTAACTGTGAACCGCTAATTTGGACAGTAACGAAAAAAGTTTTTACATACACATACACAGAGCTAGAATTACCAACAACTCTATAACCTTGTGAATTCCGTAACCACATTTTGCACAATTTACCATGTGTATATTAGTGACAGGTTGCAAGCCCATCGCCTAACAGTACTACAAGCCTTTATTCCCTTAGTCGCCTCTTACGACTTCCACGGGAAGACATGGAGTAGCTTTATTCTAAGCCGGCAACCACACGGCTAGTTTTTAGAGGGTGTCCAATTTATTTAATTTTTGTTTTAGATAATACTCACCAAGAACAGTAGCGCAGATAAGGAGGATGTACACGAATGACTTGTTCACGTACATTTTGGAGTTGATTTATTTTATTCACCGGTGTTGTGCTATTGCAGTTGATTGCTCGACTCCAGTTGGTAGAACACACTGATTTCCAAACTGGCACGTAGGTGTATATATGGCTCCACCGCTGATTGTTTACGTTGCTCACGCGGCCGGCACAGGGTGATTCGAAACGAGAACATTGTGTTCGCTCCGTCTATTCACTAGATTAGGCTTTGGGTTTATGTAATGATGTTTTGGATGGTTGTTTGTCTTTTCAATGATGCTATTCTAGAATTATTTTTTGTTAAGGTGAAATTGATTTCCTGGAAATTGAATTTTCCCAGCAATACATAATACTGTTGCAATCTTTATATTCGTTTTCTATTTGGTTTAGGTTGGGTGGTTTTATTTACTGTACAAAACAAGACGAATCGGAAAGAACTTCATGTGTGATACGTACTGACTTGGATTTTGTAAGAGAACTTGCAAGTTTGTAAATATTTTTTTAATATGGAGTCCAGTTGACTCGTAACACAACTATGCGAAAGGTGAGTCTATTGTTTCGTTGTAAAATTCCGATCCCGGTTGATTACTTATCTATACTAATATTATAAAGTGGTAAAGTTTGTGACGTTGTAAGAGGTAATCACTGGATCTGCAGAACCGATTTTGAAAGTTCTTTTACCAATATAATTCCACATTATTTGTTATGGGCTATATATCACACCTAAAAAAAAAAAATCCCGACGAATTTGTACTTTAGCACACAATGAGTAAAGTTTCATTGTATCTCTTTTATTGACTAGGGATCTAGATCTTTTGTTCGTTTCCTGTATGTGACAATAGTCCAAAGGTTAACACTTCTTCGCCGTCGGTGGGACTGGGTTGAAGTTCATTTGCACATTCGCACCTTCGGTAGGACAAGGGCACAATTACCCCTATAATCATATAGTACATTGTGCCCTTGTTCTAGCGAAGGTGCGATGTCATGATACAACAAGTTCGATTTTCCCTTGCAATAATGTTATGACAGTGACAAGTTTCAACCTTAGCGATAATTAGATCTCACAGAAACTTTTGTCAAAACTCGTAGACCACCTTTTTCTTTGTTTTTCCTTATTATAAAGTGTAAAAGCCCAGGAAAAAATTACATCTATATTATTACATTGACGATACTTCTTATAATATAATTATTAACTTAAAATGCTGATCGGTATTTTATGCTTTAATGGAATAATATAATCCTTAGCGCTCTCTACTTCCGAAGGACAAATCTCAGTTCAAATATGGTTAAGCATGTAACGTACGTAGGTACTACAGTACCTGAAGTTTTTCTTTCTAATTGAACAGCTTAAATAACATCTGAGAAGTTTCAACATCATTTCTCAAATCACCCTATACTCTTTTTCTCCCATGAGAAATTTGATCAGCTCAATTTCAAGATGCTCATTCATTTAAGTGAACGGATTGAGATTGTTTATCATTTCCTTATACTAATATGTTCGACTACTCCCACGATCAGATGGCAATGACAGTTGTCATCATTTACGCGATTTAGGAAATTAAATTGGAACACGAAGGGTTTTTTTAAGCATTTAACGCAGCCTTCCTAAGCTAATAAACAGTATCCCAAATTCAATAACCAAAGCAGCTTTAATTACATACATACATACATTAAATCACGCCTGTTTCCCAGAGGGGTAGGCAGAGACCACTTCTTTCCATTTGCTACGACCTTGACAAATTTCTTTCGCTTCTTCCACATTCATACATCGAGTCATGCACGCAAGTCGGTTTCGGGTACTTAAGATTTGGCCCTTTTCTAGTATTTCTCCGATTTGACTCGAAAAAGTACGCCTAGGGCGGCCCCTTCCGACCCGTCCACTCACTTTCGATCTGTATATCTCTTTCGTCAATTGTTGTATTTTGATCTAAAATATATTAATATCATTTTAACAAATTCCTTTCGTGAACACGATGTATGTTATTTTGTTGTATGCGTATGTTTACGTGCTCACCGATGAGCAATGTAAACAGACAAAGTGTCAGTTACTGTGTATATGTATCAATAACTGGTCAGTATAACAATGATAAAATGTAGGTACATTTATATATGTATCCTAGCCAGAGCTCAGAAAGGGTCAGCCATTCTTATGTCATTAATGTCATGTGTAGATATTAATATGGATACGCCCAGAATTAATATTAAAATAAATCAAAACAATTCATAATTATTAAATTACCTACTTATTTAAATTAATTGAACTGAATGTATAAGAGACTTGATTGACACTGACTTTGAGGTATATATCAAAGATGAAAAATTTCAAAGTCACATCCATTTGGATATAATTATTATCTAAAGAGGTTTGCTCTAATAGGAGATAAAACTGTGTTCAAACTTAACCGTGAATAATTTTGTAACTAACGGTGAAAAAAGCATCAAAATCCGTTGCATGGTTCAGGCAGGAGTATACTCGTACACACTATACACAGAAAGACGCGAAAAGCGAATTTGTTTTGTAATGGAATACTTAATTTAAAAAACTATGGGTTGAGTTACCGTTTTGTTTTACAATAGAAAATTCACAAAGAAAATTGGCTACATAGGTAAGCCGCATGCGAACTCATCAGCGACAACAGGATCTTCTTTAATGTAGGGTTTCTATATTCGGGTTTCTACTTCGGCTTCAAATTTTGACATTTAACAATACAAAATGTGTCATATATTAATCTGAAGTAAGCTTTATGGGTGAGGACCAAAAAGTTGGACCATAGTTAATCATAAAAACGACGAAGACGAAAAAAGTTCCGTTGTGTGACGAAAAGTATCCTTACAATTGTATGGCTAATTTTCGTGTCATAGCGGAAAAGTTTCATAGAAAATTTAATTGATTGAGTTAGCGTGGTCAACTTTTTGGTCCTTACCCATATGAATATTGAATATTGTTACCCGTTTGAATATTGGAACCGGACATAATCGGCCGCCGTGACCGAGATTGGTCGAACCAATCATCAACATCAATAATTTTATAATTTGTTGTGGATACGAATATGTTAGGTTATATGCAGAGCTATTATTCACTTGATATGTTTGAACATCTTAAGTACCCGAAACCGACATGCGTGCATGACTCGATGTATGAATTTAGAAGAAGCGAAATAAATTTGTCAAGATCGTAGCAAGTGGAAAGAAGTGGTCTCTGCCTACCCCTCTGGGAAACAGGCGTGATTTAATGCATGTATGTATGTTTGAACATGAATCTCGAACATTTTTACCGAATTTACCAGAAAGTTGGCACTGTATGCTAAAGAAAGCATTTGAATACAACTAATCTTAAAAAAGCGGCCAAGTGCGAATCGGACTCGCCCATGAAGGGTTCCGTAGCAGCAAGTAACAATAGTAAAGTTCTTGTAGTTCATTGTAACTTTGATCGATGTTTTAATAATAGTGAACGTTTTTTTATATTTGAGTGGATTGAATGAAAGATAAATTGCGGTTTACAATTTATGATGTATAAAAAAAAACTATTTACTAGATCTCGTTCAAACCAATTGACAGTGGAAGTTTGCATGGCAATGTACATCATATGTTTTTTTTAGTTTTATCATTCTCTTAGTTTAGAAGTTATTACTATTCAGTTTAGAAGAAAATGATATTAGAAACCTCAATGTCATTTTTGAAGACCTATTCATAGATACCCCACACGTATGGGTTTCAGTTCTAAGTATGGGGAACCCCCATTTTTTTAAATATATATTTTTGTGTGAAAATCTTAATGCGGTTCACAGAATACATCTACTTCCAAGTTTCAACAGTATAGATCTTATATTTTCGGAAAAAAGTGACTGTGACATATGGACGGACAGACAGACAGACATGACGAATCCATAAGGGTTCCATTTTTTGCCATTTGGCTACAGAACCCTAAAAACGATCGAAATGCCACTTAAAAAAATCACACCTTCGGTAGGATAAGGGCACAATTGCCCTTGTTGTCATATGGTACATTGTGTCCTTGTTCTACTAGAGGTGCGAATTATGATGGATAATATCCGCTTTAGATAATCATAATCTTAGGTATTACGACTCTATTGAATCTTGTTCTATTTCCATATCTGTTTTTGCGATGTCTTGTCCGAGCATTCATTGCTATAACAATATGCCATACCACCGTTGATTTTGTCGCCGGTTCGTATACAACTTGTCAGGTTATAGTCGGCTAAAGTTGGCCAACCACCCTGAGTTAACATTTATTTTGCAATTTGTAAAGACATTAAGAACCTCTCCTATTAAAAAAAAAACATGTTCCGTTTAATGGCGTCCAAAGGTATATAGTCATCTAAAACCATATTCCTGTAAGCTGTAAGCCTTATTGCTCCATATTAACGTCACATCCTTAATATAAAAATCCAAAACACATGCAGGAGTAAAGAAAACGAGTCACTTTCTATGGTAATTCAATACAAAGTGACCCATTTTCATTGCTATTAACATATTTTGGTATTATGGTTAGTTTAGGGGTTTTTGTGCAAGGTTCGTCCGGATCGTTACCACCGATCTTATCCTTTAATCGAAATACTAGGTTACGCAGGAGACATGGCCCAATTTATTTCATACGAATTGGACAGCTTTTGATGTCCACTGCGTTACGCATTTTATGAATACACATTAAGCATAAGTTTTCTTTAAAATCATTATTGGATTGAGTAGATACAGAAAGAGCAAGACAGAGAAATTGTTGCGAAACGGTCCCAACTCATCATTCGCTAGCCGTGAACTGGTCTTCCGTTATGTTGAACTGTTGTTATAATACAACAGTGTTGTGTTGTGCTGTTGTAGCATGGCCGGATCTCACTAGATACAAACTTTGTTTGCAGAGCACGATTGTTTGTTTTTATTCGTACACGAGTGAATGATGTTTAATAAGTATCAATTGAATGTCAGGGGACAAACTCAGATGAATTGACCTAGTCGCGACATAAAGGAGACAGAGGAGACAACAATACGCATCCTCTGCTCATGCGGACCACTAATTCTCAACAGAAGTATATACAGTGTGTTACCGGCATGCGGGCATTTATTAAAACTGCCGATAATATGTTTGCAAGTGTTATCAATGAAAAAATTATTAAAATAACTTCACAATTAATTTTCTTACTACTGTCCATTTTTAATGTAGTGCATGTGCTGCGCGTTCATCGTTATCACTATCCCTGTTGCTTAGTACGAGGCATGTCGTGGTACGGGGGCAAATCATAATAATCAAAGTATCCGTCGACTGTCATTCACACTTGTCAAATTGCTGTGCTTTACATTGCTGGCAATTAAAATTTTGTTAGAAAGTTAACCAAGCCTGAAAATGTGTTTATTAATTAAATGAATGTCATAGTTACGTTACAGATATACATTATTTTAACCTACTTTAAAAAAGCCAGGGTGCTGGTAACACACTGTATCTAGGGCGACGTATCATGTACCCAAAAAAGATACAACTCTCTCCCAAAGCATCTGGAAATTCCTGGACGCAACGGGCCTTTGTGGTGAACTCTAAACAAAGGGCTGCCACAAACTATCAGCAATGGTTGAATCGGCACACGAGGCCCATCTCAATCTGGTTGGGGCAAAAAAGACTGTCGCAATCTAGCTAGTGTAAATTTTATTTTTCTAGTTCTAAACAGTAGTAAACAGCAGTGTTCGCATTGTTATGTTCCGGTTTGGGGATAAGACAGCCGGTGAAATGACTAGCATAGAGGCATTCCATCTTAGTCCTCAGGGTTGGCAACGCATTTGCAGTCTTATGAATGCGAATGTCTATGGCTCAGAGTTTCTACTTTCCATCAGGTGGCCTGTGTGCTCGTTTGTCTTCTCCATGCCATAAAAAAAAAAAAAAAAAAAAGAACTCCAAATACAACTGTATTTTAAAGCTATTGCGCGTGACTCCACCACGTAGAAAAATAAAACTTAGCGTATGTCACTCAGGGTGAATGTAGCTTTCCAATGGCGAAAGAACATTCCTCTTTATAACATTAGTGTAGATATCATAATATATCACCCGGTAGTATTATCGAACTGGGTTTAGTATCGTGGGCTCCCCTACTAAATAACAAACAATATTGACATGTTACTATTGTTTATATCAAACTAGCGACCCGCCCTCGCTTCGCTTCGGTTTATGTGAGTTTTCTGTAACACCCGTACATGAAACAGGATTTATTATACATATAAACCTTCCTCTTGAAACACTCTATATCTATTAATAAAAACCGCATCAAAATCCGTTGCGTAGTTATAAGATCTAAGCGTACATAGGGACAGACAGCGTGAAGCGACTTTGTTTTATACTATGTAGTGATTAATGCTGGTTTCATAACATAACAGTGATTTAATAACAACAACTTCCTTCCAAACAATCAATGGGCCTCCCAGGCTTACTCGAGTTTCATGGGAAGATATGCAATACCGTTTTCAACAAGCGAGCCTTTTTTTTATATATCAACGCTTTTGTCTGAGTTCGTCTTCCGTGAAATCAGACTGCCGCCGGTACTCCCAAAGTAGCTGCCTATTTCAACAAAGTTTCAATTCAAACTAAAACTAACAATATTTATTTGACAAAAACACACTGGTGAACATTGCATAGTTTTATATACACACATACATAAACTCACGCCATTCCCAGGGTAACGAGGGCTACGGAATTACCTACAACTATAAAAACTTGTTGATAATGTTTACCAGCGTATTAGTGACAGGTTGCAAGCCTTAAGTTTATAATCGTACGTCACGAAATGTGAGATACGAGGTTATTTCAAAGCTATGACGTTATACCTGTAGGTCAATTAAGGGTTGCCACGAATGAAACTTGTCACCTGTGATTGTGTTACTATTTTAGGGTGGATCAACTTTTTGTTGTTGTTATTCTGTCCCGTAACCCAGGAGACAACAGTGTTAAGAGTTTCTTAGAAAAAATACTATAATATATACTTCTAGCACACTCAGGAGAAAGCCCATAAAAGAATGGGTTTGGAATTGCCAATAAAACTGATTTTTAGTGGACTTATATTCTTTAAAATCACAGTTTTAAAGAGTGACTCAGGAGACGTCACCATGGCAACGAACTACAAAGAAAAGTTGATTGACCCTTTAATATGAAGCAGAATTAAAAAAAAATTAAACACTAGACTATACTACTACCACTTACTACTTACTAGTATACTTTCATTCACTCATTCAATCCTATAGAGGTAGCTATTATGAATTGACCTACCATCTGTTCTATTACACAATTGACGTAGACTCTTAGATTGTACTATGCATGGCTATTACAAGGATAAACATATTGTCATAAAGAAATACATACTTAACCCTTTGAACGCCAAGAACCACTAAAGTGGTCGTGTACTGTCGTGCCTACGACGCCATCGACCTATAAAGTGGTCACAAGTACAGCGCAAAATAGACCCGATTATTTATGACGTAAGGTTGACATTAGCTGTGATTTTTAGCTGTCATTGGCGTGTGACGACGGCGTTTGTATCAAGTCAAAGGCGTTCAAAGGGTTAAATACTATATCATAAACCATACGGACAATCTGACTCCAATAGGGTATTTAACAAGAGTGAAATTAAATTGGTTTTTCATTAACAACAGATAAACATTATAAAAATACTAGGAAAACATCAATCTTTTATTTATGTTTGCTATTTTAAGATTTTTAAATTCATAAGTCGCTGTTTGATTGGTACGTCACAACATAGTAATCCCTATAAATTCCATAGTAACGGAGCGTTTTTGAAGTTTCATAAAAAGAAACCGATTTGACTTTTGTCAAATACCGTATTGAGCTAGTCCCAAACTAAGCTCTAGGCTTGTACTATGGGTGCTAGACAACAATATGTTTCCTTAATATACTTATGTGGAGAAATAAATATTGAAATACATAGTAATCTTGGAGATTCAGAAACAAATACTCGCGCTCATTACACAAATATTTGGCCATACCAGGAATTGAACCCGCGACCGCTATAGGCAGGGTCTATCAACTAGGACAACGCGTCTTCAGATACATAGAAAATATCCAAAATACAGGAAGAAATGAAGTCATGACATAAATACTTACCCTTACCTGAAATCAAAACCAGGGGGCCTAATATGGCTGCGTATATCGCGTGATAAATTTTGGATAAGGCATCCGTCACCGTCTGACAGGTAAATAAGTACACGTATCAAAAAGTGACGGATGCTTTATCCACAGTCGACACGCGATATAGACGCAGCCATACTAGGCCCACAGGGGGCTTATAATGGTCGCGTTTATCGCTGTAGATAAAACATGCGTCACTTTGTAACGAATATGCAAGTGCGAGAGGGACGGATACTTTACCCACAACGATCAACCATAATAAGCCTGCTGGACTGGATAAGGTAGACAAAAAACATATTAAATAATTTTATAGTATGTATATTTTATTTCTTAAACTTCTAATTTTACGTGCAATAAATAAACTCGAGAGCTAAAACATTTGGTTAAATATTTTTTTTACCGTTTTTATCCTTCCCTATCACATTTGCCTGTTAACCATCCTATATTTTTACGTATCGTTTGCGTTGAATATCACGTGTTAATTTGTCCACTTTGGATAGGTATCTTAAAGAACGCGGGTCCTGTTTGAAACGTTTAATACATTTTCGCGGATCCCACATAAACCCTCTTTCTACACGGCTGGATAGCCCGGGAAGTTTGACCTTGATCCTATTAAACGGTAACACAGCGGACATTAATGACGCCGAATTTGTCTCCTGCGTTACTAACAGATTTTGCAATAGTTAATCTTTTTTGACTTATAAATAAATAACAAACTAACAACATTTTTATTAGCATATCGTAAATTCCAAGAGTGGGGTAGGCAGAGCTACAGAATCACCAACATCTCGAAAAACGTTGTTAATTCTTTAACCACAATTGCACAATTAGGCTAAGATATTTACCAGTGTATTAGTGACAGGTTGCAAGCCCATCGCCTAACAGTACTACCAGCCTTTATTCCTATAGTCGCCTCTTACGACATCCACGATAAGATTCGGAGTGGCACTATTCTAACCCGGTAACACGGAGAATAATATTAGTTTATTAATAAAACTACATAGTCGATGTTACGGTGTTTCGTTACAAAACTGTGGTCCGAGCGGACGTAAGGCATCGTGTACGGATGTAAGTAGGATATTTACACGCATTTGCATGCAACGGATGGAACGATTCGGACCCGTTTATTTTTAATAGCTGATTTCTTAGCTAAGTGTCGGTAAAAGAGGTATCAGCTCTGTAAATAGGGATCGCCGATACATCGAGGCGTATCTATTTGATAATAGAGGGCGCCCGCGACTTCGTACGTGTAGAATTAGTTTTTCGCTACTCCCCCTATTTCTCCCGTTGGGGGTCGAATTTCTAAAAATCCTTTCTTAGCACTTACATCACGACAGGGGTTCCTGTCGTACCCCTGTAAGTATGTACCCCTGTATCAAATTTCAAGTTGCTAGGTACAGTCACGAGTTTTAATTTCGTACCCACCTTAGGTCCAAAGTCAATCTGACATTCTAAAACAATACGGTTGAGTTTCCTAAAAGTTACAAATGACTTGACTTCTTTAATGATATTGACGACTTCAAGCATATTTTTTTTAAATGGGTCCCAAATTAACGCTCGTGACCGCTCAGTAGTTTCGGCTTAGCGTTGATATATAAGTCAGTGAGTCAGGTTTGCCTTTTATTATATATAGATAACTGAATCTTTTTTCTCAGGGCTACCGCATGGAGTGCCCCCCCGGCTGCCCCCCTGCAGTCTACGAGCTGATGCAGGGCTGCTGGCAATGGAACGCCACTGAGCGCCCCACCTTCCACGAGATCCACCACGCCCTGGAGCACATGTTCCAGGATAACAGCATCACCGAGGGTGAGTGCTGACGTCACAGAAAAAAGAAAAGTGACAACTGACAGATGGTGTTTATCTGGAGATAAAATACGCCGGTTTGTTTGTCACCTGGTGCTCAATTCTATTGATCATGGCCGAAAGACGTCCACTAAATTTGACATGTTATCGTAATGTCAACGTTCTGACTCCCGACTCGGGACTTTTTATGGAAACCTGACTATGGCCGTTATTTTATCCATTATTTACATTTGATAATGTGTTACAGTGGTTTCAATATCTAATGAATTCGCTCCTATTTTCTAAAATACTTACGAGTAATCCAAATTATTATAAAATTAGTTGGTATTTAGGGGTTGCATGCCCCCAAATCCGCACCAGGCAGAATTATTGATGATGATGGTTGATATCATTAGTGTTGACATAACTTGACTGGAAAGTTAGTTAATTGTTTGTTGTTTTTGAAAAATTGACAACATATAAAATCTGCTATAAAATAAGTGGTCCATTTGTGCAACCTCTAAATGTTATCCTTTCACCTTGACACAGGACCTTTTATATTTTTAACATTATAAAGAATTAGGTTATAAATGACCGAAACGAAGCGAAGCGAAAAAATATGACATTTATTTTGTTCCATACAAATGTGCAACGCCCTAATAGACCCACACTACGGCGCCGTTTAGCGACAAGGTCCATCTACACACACATGTAAGGCAAACCCGCCTTCCTGAGATAAAACAAAGCTGTAACATTGAACATTTGTAAACGTTGTAACACTCTAATTTGTGCTAAAGATTTACTTGACACTCATAACCAAAGAGCGGAATTCTTCATAGCAAAAATCAAACTGTCAGAGGGATTGACCTAACTGTTTTATCGACTTATTGATAAATATTTGTCACTTAACGAAACAAAGTTAAAGTAATGAAATCAGGCTTTTGGATATACATACAAACAAATTAACGGTGTCCCTAATTAGCTGACCGCCACTGTATTTTAGTATAATAGTAAAGAATAAAACAGAAAATACTTTTTTTTAAATTTTCTATACGAAACTTATCATTCAAAATTAAAAACAAATATTGCTAAGAGTAGGTAACTAATCTTCATTCAAAATAACAAAGTCGAAATCTAAATCTGTACTAAATATGTTTATCTTCCCTGTAGTAAAAGAAAATAGTCATTATTTTTTCAACATTGTCACCTTTCAAATTACTCCTTTTTTCATTGTAGATTCATTTATAAGATGAAAACGAGCGTTCTACCTCAGTTGAAGTAACAGGAGCATATTTGTAGTACTCGATAACGGTGTTTTGGCTGTAATCACTTTTTTCTATAAAATCAGCATATTTGCGTATCATGTCGTAGTCCGGAATTCTATCTAATACTTTTTCAAGTTTTATTTGCATTATGGATACCTAATGCGATATTATTCCGTAACATCGATAAGTCGATAAAACAGTTAGGTCAATCCCTCTGACAGTTTGATTTTTTCTATGAAGAATTCCGCTCTTTGCTCATAACATAACATTACAGAGGTGGAGAAGCAGTTGCAAGAGGGTGGCGCCTCCGCCGCTGGCACGCCCCAGCCCCTGAAGAAGGCGGGGGGGGAGGCGGCGCGCGTGCAGATGCGCCGCCCTACCAACCGGCGCGGCAAGCAGGCGCCCACACCGCCCAAACGCACCAGGTAAGATCTGGAGAGCGGGCGGGTCTACACCGCAGCCCGGATTGGCCAAGGCAATACTGCAATGTAGTAGACGAAGCATTTTATTCTGTATTAGTAAGGATATTATATTTAAAATGCTTGTACTATTCATATCGAGTTAACCGTCTTCTTTGGGGTTACAGTAGAATAGAGATGAGCAAGAAGAGAGAGCAAGAGAAGTCAAGTTAAACTCTTATAAACCACGTAATAAAGCTCTCATAAATACGCTTTAAATTCTACTGCCGCATTGAAGAATTTCGTGATTAAATTTAAAAAAAAACAGCCGCGAGCGAGTTGGATTCGTTCACGAAGGGTGTCGTACCATTCTTGTAACATAAAGTCAAGTGCAAAAATATGTATCGAAATAATCCTCTCATAAATATGTTACGAAGATGGTGGATGGATGATACCAGAAAAAGATGCACTGGGACGTATTTTTAAGATCTTGTGGTCTCCCATATTTTACAGATAACTGTATGTTATAGTAGCAATAGAAATATACAGTGTGTATTGCAGTGTATGAGTTTTTTTTGGTAATCGCCTGAAGGGTGCTTTTTACTTGAATTACTTTAAGAAAAGGGGCAGAAGTAAAATTGCCTTCCAGAGACCTGGGAAGGGAGGGCCCAGGTACTGCCGGGCTCGCACCGGCTAAAAACACCAATACCCCTATTACCGACTACAATTAAGACCCGCGGATACTATCCCAGCCAGTGCTGAAAGGCCGGAGGAGAAAATCCTTCCTCCGATTACATATCCACGGTTTTTTTCCAAAAAAGGGGGAATAGGAGTAGGGTTGGGTCGGCTTATTAGTTATATACCCTCCTGGCAGACAGACAGACGGGCGGACATTGGAGGTTTAGTATCGGCGGTACGGGTAGGTATTTCATACAAACTCCAGGTAGTGCCATCCAGTACAAATTATAAGCACGAATTATATTTTGCATATGTTGTACATGCTATACCCCCATGGTTCCAACTATAGTTTGAACATTTTGTTAGAAGTAGGTAAACTTGATTTGACATTACAGTCATCTCGCTCATTGTGTATTGCAGGCGTGTTATATACTGTTAAAAGCTGTCAAATTGCAGTCAGTGAGTGTGCTGTAGCTATTGGGTATGTATTTTGTCCCTTTTACTGCTGTTACTTGTCAATTTTCGATACTTTTTTATACCTGCAATCTTAATCGAGCAAGGACTATAACATCATGTTGTTGGTACCAATGGAAAGTTAGTATTTAATTGTGATTTCCAGCTGTTCTCATGTAAATTTCTACTTAATTGTAATTTTTCAATTTTTTTTGGTTTCGTATATTTATACTATAGACAACGGCCAGTATTGAACAGTTAATATGCTAAAACATCTAGATACCGGGAATGTTGCACGGCCCTCGTTTTAATTCGACATTGTTTTGTTTTTAAAACGGTATTATTATGCTGGGTGCGACAGAGACGAAAACCTTTTTTATCAATCTGATCTTTCAACCATCACTACATTTTCATGTCCAATATATTTCCAAAAAAATGAAATGTAAAGCGCTTTTCATCAAAAAATACGAGATTGAAATTGAGATTACTACTTCAAAATAAACATGAAGACAATGACTAAGTGTATAAATAAAATAATATGACCATGCTCAACCTTCAAAAGTACGCGAATATGGAGTAACAATGGCAAAATGATATATGTTTAGAAGAGTGACCAAGTTGGCTGCCCTAAGCTGATTTCAAGTAACTCCATTTTTACCTCTTTTTTTTTTTGGCATATCTGTAAACTAGCCCGATAAATGCATCGACCCTCATCACTCTTTTTCTTCTAAACTTGTTATTTTTCAAGGTTTTTTTAAGGTTTTAATAATTATATGATTCAAGTATCTTTTTGTGTCCGTCTATTCTACGCCTGAAATCAAGTATCTACACCATCTTTATCCTAA
Organism: Acleris laterana; assembly: GCA_963966035.1. Taxonomy (NCBI): domain Eukaryota; kingdom Metazoa; phylum Arthropoda; class Insecta; order Lepidoptera; family Tortricidae; genus Acleris; species Acleris laterana. Next base: position 1,001,861 of record OZ014438.1, on the reverse strand, counting down.
AAACAAGCAACTCAAAGTAGATACTTGAAATTCAAATGGTTTTGTAGATACTTGGTTCCACCGTTGATAATTAAGTTTGTAAGCGACATAAACTTGAACCTAAAAACGAGTATCTCTTAAGTTAAATGTGTGGAGGGTATTTGTAAATATAGTGAAATGGCATACCTTCATTCACCAAGAATTCAAATGATTTAATGTATTGACGTGTACCGAGTGATAAAATAGAAGTTTTAAGTTCTACTTTGTGACAATGAAGAGGCATCATGATAAAAGTGGTGCACATTATTCACAATCTGGCCATAGGGCAAAGCGAATGGTGAATATGTGTCTTAATAAAGATAATCATATGCAGTCAGAGCAATGGAGCGCAGCATACTCGGTGTTCGCAGAACTGACAAGATCAAAAACACCGAGCTGCGCTCCAAAACTGGAATTGCGGATGTGGGTGCCAAGACCGCTAAGCTTAAGTGGGACTGGGCTGGACACGTCTACCGAATGCATCCAGAACGATGGGCCAAGGTTGCTACCGAATGGACCCCACAAGATGGCCACCGGAGCAGAGGCAGACCAAAAAGGAGATGGCGGGACGACTTAGACGCGTTTCAAAGCAAATGGCGGGAGCATGCACTCAATCGGGATGAATGGCGGAAAAGAGGGGAGGCCTTTGCCCAGCAGTGGGACACCCAAATAGGCTAATTAAAAAAAAAAAGATAATGGGTAAGTCGAAACGTTAGTAACACCAAGTAAATACTTATGGGGCGAATAAAATTGTTAGCGGAAAATTATATCTCAATACTATTCTTAAAAATGATATCGAGTAATAAAATAAAAAGGCATTTCTTATAGTTACTTAAAATATTTTTTGCTTTGGTATATTATAGAATAAATCCTCCATCAGACTCCGAAGACGACTTGATTCGTCCAGAAGATTTGTTTTGGGAAGATACGGGCTTAGATGTTCTTTCGTCAATAACACGGACAATGGAGTAAGATGTTTACATACAACCTATTTAACTGTATATGTATCGACACATGTATATGTATTTAAAGATTAATAATTTAACATTTCAGGTCACTGGAAAACAATACTATAGATTTCAGTGACTTACAATATTTTGATACGTCTACTACAGTGGTGAACGATCCAAAGCGGTTAACTAAAACCAATTAAAGCCTAATTTGACCACAACTGTGTTGAAAACACAGAAGACTACCAATTGACAGAATTACCGGTTTGACACAAAATGATTGCTTTAACCTGTTGGATGAAGGATTACTACGGCTGAACGGATTTGGATGAAATTTTACATAGAGATAGATTATACTCTGGAATAGCACATAAGCTACTTTTAATCCCAAAAAAATAGGCAGGCTTCTACGCGAACAATTGTGCTAGGGACATTGATTTAGATGTATTTAACACACCTACATCTACGCTTAGGCGGTTACTCAGTCAAAACTTCTTTACTTAGGCTATAAGTGTTTGTTTATGATTAACTTTTTGTTTTATACCGTTTTTTATTCTTGCGTATACATTAGGTTGTTCTCTTGTTCTCTTGGTGTAGCGCGGCGTCTGTGCCTGCGTTGGCTGTTATTTCTGCTATAGTTAAATACTTTGTTTCTATCGGTGAGAACCTTTAATTGGCTTTTTGTTACGTAATTTTATTTCTATCTTGTTTTGTAAGCTGTTGGATCTCCAATAAATCATAAATAAATAAATAAATAAATAAACAGAGTCGCGTGCAAAAGCTATTACTTTATAACTTAAACCTCGTTTTTTTATTGCGTGGAATTCTGACAGATGTTTGTTACTCAATCACGCAAAAACGGTTAAACAGATTTGAATGAATTTTGGAATGGAGATAGCTTATATTATATCCTGTAGTAACACATAGGCTACTGTTTATCTCCAAAAATGGCACTGTTCCCGAGAACACAAATACAACGCGGCGAAGTCGCAGGCCGAAGCTAGTACTTTCTTTAAGATAATACGTGATGTTAAACCGGTTAAAAGCGGGAGGAAAATTGACTAACTAGATTATGATTAGCATTATATAATTAAATACGAATAATTTTGTTAAATAAAATGATTAATAATAAAACTTGTGTCATTCTAACAACAACCATCAGTTAATGGCAAAAAACTTAAAAGCAAGAATCTCCTAAGTAGACAAACAGGTTGCATATCGCACCTTGATAATCATACCGTCACTAAACAAAAAAATGCTTTATTTGAAATCCAACTTCATTTTGATGGCAATATTGTCATTATTCGAACTCTAACGCCCACTTGCGCGGACCAGAGTTAGCCCTTAACCCAGAGTTAAGCGTCTACTTTTGTACGTGGTTTGCCGCCTAACCTCGGGTTAAGACGCTAACTCTGGTCCACGCAAGTGGGCCTTATATATTTTGTTTAGTGACGGTTTGATTATCAAGGTACGATATTATTCGCTGCAGAGCTGTATAAGCTATATTATAGCGTATTTGAGCTGTATAACAGCTTATACAACTTATATGTAGCCTGTCTGCTACTTGAGCTGAAGATACTTGTTTTAACGTAGGAAATCACCAAAATTATCAACGTGCGTTTTAAGCAGAAAACTATTTCCGCCCTTTCTAATTAAATCCGGCGCAAAAATAAAAAATAAAACAATGTAGGTATGAAACTAACTTTATCCTATTAAATACCGTGACATCCGTTTTTATAACTGTTCGGGTATATTATGTGGCGAAAATTAGAATTTACTCTTTTTCGCTCTCCTGTAAAAGTTGTCGAAAGTCAGATACTTGAAATTAGCTTCGGGCAGCCGAAGTGAAAAGGTCCCGGCTATATACTCTAATTGAATTTATACTACCCTCGCCTACCGACGCTGTAATACAGATTAAACAACGATGTTTTTTACACGGTCTTTTATAACATTAAGTTCCTATTATATGCTGATGATAAATAAATATTTACATCGATAACCTCCTTAAGCTTATTGTTCTGTTCTTATTTACCTCAAAAAACAAAAGAACAATAAGCTTAAGCAACCAGTGGTCGTAGATTTTCCAGCATTTGTAGTGCAGTGCAAGGGTTGACAGTAATGGCAAATATTAAATTGTTTCAACCAAAGATCAAGTAAAATCAAAGCCTTTAATAACTAAGTAATAATGTAGATATATGGTTGTTAATTAAATAACAGTTTCAAAATAAAACCCGATTCAAGTCTCGCCTAAGCTCGCTTGAAGACCTCTACTTTTAAGGTTCATGTTCTGTATTGTTTGAATCTTTTTTAGAGATGTGCAGTAAAGAGTGTATATACTTTAAACAAATCGAAAAGCCAGAAAATATTCTATGTAAAGCGCAATTTGCATAATTAAAAGAACGGTTAGTTAAATTACGAAAAGTAAATGTTCAATTACAACATGAAAAAAAAAATTGACAAAATAAAGAGAGTAAATACACGGCATTCATTACTACACAGTTTCAACGGGTAAAGGTTACAGTGTTTAATTTTCAAAGAGCATGAATTTGCTCGCTTTTGCTACAATTTGTATAGAAGAACAGTAATCAAAATTATAATAAAATAAGTTGGTATTACATTATTTTAAACGTCAATCATATTATTCACCTCGACAACCCTACGGACGTATGTCATTGTGACGTCATGGCACCAGTTTTGAAAAATCTACGATCACTGTTTATAAAAGACCGTGTTAATACCATCGTTGTTTAATCTGTGTACAGCTTCGGACCAGTCACAGACCCCTTGGGCACGCCTAACTGAATTAATATGAAATTTCGGTTAATTAACTTCAACTTTAGCCGCCCGAGTTATCTTGAAAAAAGAACATACCTCTATACCTACCGGTTAGGGTCACATTTTTGATCAAATCTGTACAACCCAAAGCAGAATAACAAGATCGATATTGTTAGAAGCTTTCTTGAGATCAATCGTGATGTGCACGACAAAGTTCGTGCTGCTCAACCTAAAAGTGGTCTACCAGTTTTGACAATTGTCTCTGTGAGATCTAATTATCGCTAAGGTTGAAAATCGAACTTGTTGTATCCACATAACGTGCAAATGAACTTCAACCGTCGTGTGGTAGACCACATTTTTGGTCGACCGTACCTACTCCTCTTAAAACATGAATCCTTTATTTTGCAGTCTGCTGTCGTCATGCAGCTCCTTCCGCGAATCCCAATACGCGGCCGAAGAGCATCACGATGACGGATTGGCTTCGTTGAACGGTAAGCGCCCTTTTTTACAGTCATAATAAATTATAGCACACAGTGTAAGATACTGCAACTGTCGGCCATTATGCCAACCAGTATTGCCTTAGCGCTCTAGATTTGCTTCAAAGCCAAAATTGGACAGTTTCTCGGTAAACACAATCATAACTCAACAATGGATATGTTCATCAATTCGGCTTTAATGTTTTTTTCACAGTAAAATTATGAAGTTTGGTTGAAACCGTACGAACAACCCAAATGCTTCTGAATATTAAGATATAAATGGAATACGCGACACTTTTTCTGATTCGGAAAATTTCGAAGAACTGTGCTCTATATTAAACAACTTTAGTAATATGAGTTACAATATCGAGTAAGTTGTCTAGAATTCTCTTGAGTAAAACTGTAATAAGTTTTGCCCGAACAAACTTCAAACGGTGTGCATAAGGGCTTGGCCACAACGGTGGTGACCACGGCGTGTGGCCGAAGCATATGCTAAGGATCATGTTGACTTGTCTTGGGAATATATGCAGTAGTTCCCTTTTACAATATCTTTTGAAGGAAACGTGACTAATATTTTCAAAGTAAAAGGTACGACTTTATTTCACATTACCCTGTTACCAAAACGTCTAGATCTCAAAACGAATTTGTATTATACTGATTAAATACTGAAATAAGTACCTGTTTTTTTTTTTTCAGAATACCTATTTATAATATAACTAAAATTTGTTACATTTTTATCAAAAAAACTCCTGAAATTTGAGCGCCTTCTTTCATGACTCCTTCACTATCCTGGCATTATATTTTTATTTGACCTTTTCCCTTCCAAATGGTTTCGATTTAAATCATTCTAAGATTCAGTCAAATAATTTTTTAGGCAGTTTGGGAATCAGACGTTTTTGGTCAAAATTATTATGAAATTTCGTTGACATTTTTGATATGTTATAGAACCAAATCAAGGCCAAAAAGATCAAGGTATTATGAAGTTCGGTCGTAACGAGACCCACTCGTGACATGCTTCATACAACTCTATGCATTTGTTTTGAATCGTGATCAGTTGACATGTCTTGCCACGAGAACTAGGTTCATTCAGTATGGCCTTTAAAGCGAGCATTAGTATTCTAGTATTGCTCGTTTGCTGAATAATGCTCTTGGTAGATAGAAGATATTAGATGACAGAACTTTATGATGCCACTGGCAATGCCGTTCGCGTGGCAGGATGTTGGTATCATCAAGTATTAAACGAAATTTTTAACCTCATTATAGCCACGGTAATACACGTTAGTGATGTTGCTTTAAGCGCCAAACTATCATTCCATCGTTCTTTGTTTCATATACTTTACGTCGACTTATGACGTTTTAGCTTTCACATACCGAGACGTTCTAAAGTTCTACGAAAAACGATTCGAAATTTTACCGTTTAATATTTAGGTAAACTGGATAATAAAACGTTGCTTATGTGCCAATGTAATTTTGTGAGCTTTACGAAGCGCCGCGGTCTGGTACAGTGGTCTAATATCGTTCTTTTACTTTCTCAACCTCATATCTGATCGAATAGTTAGATAGGAAAGGCACTCATGTTTCCTAAAGAATAAATACTACTTTGCTATCTAACTATTCAATCATATACGAGGTTGAGAAAGTAAAGGGACGATATATTATTATAGAGGTATATCGACGCTTCATTATCTGTCAAATTTAAGTAGACTTGAGGTTAAAACGACAGATCCTTCTCTACGTTTAACAAGAAAAACGATCGTAAAAATAATTCCTTAAAACTATCTAAAATTTGTTCCTTGTTGTCCATTTTGTTACCAGCAACCCTGATACATTTCTGGGTAACATAATGGACAATTACAGACAATTTTTGAGGACACAATTGTAATGGTTTTTCAAAAGCCCAGTTAGTCCCGACTGCTGTATCAATTTTCCTCAAACCTGATGAAAAATATTACCTACATGAGTGATGATTTTCCAATCACCAATTACATACAGTTCATTTTCTTTTTGTCGTGTAAAATATAGGCAATTCGTTTCTTACTTCCATTTTGGTTTGTCAAAATTATATCAGCTTCCGCGATTGGCTTCTATGTATCGTTACGTTAGATTTTTTTGTTCGTCATGCGTTTTCACAATGTTTTATGTTACGTGTTAATAAGTTTAAAAGTATTGGTTTCGGAGTAAAAAAAAAACAGGCATTACAATTTTGGCAGCTATTAAAGTCAGTATACAATCGCTAAGGTTAAACGATCGTTACATTATTTTGCTCTTGGCCATTGTGGAAACAAGCGGAAATAACTATTTCTGTTGTACACATTTAAATCTTATATAATCTTATCTTTAATAATTTGCTTCGGCAATGTTCGTATGTCTTCGGAAATACTAACTAACGTATTGCCATCAGTTTTCAATCCACTTTCTTTAAAGAAACTGTGCTAGTAAAGTCGCATATTTACGTTTTTCTTGAGTATTGAAGTAAAAATGAGTAAAATTCTCAAATGTTAGTCAATCTTTATCAATATTAGTATTTTGTTGCGGTTTAAGTTCTTTTGGAGTAATTTGATAGTTAAACATATATCGTTTATAATGTTTAATTATACAATTATAAGCCGTTTATTACATAATATTGCGTTGCACAGATGTACAAAGTTAACAGGTTACATGTGAGAATTTCACTTAATTCCATTTTAATATTTAAGTATGACAAAAATGCGACGTGGTCACGTGGCCCCGTGGAACTAATTACTCGAATCCGTTATTGTGGGGAAAAAAATCTATACTTACGGCAATCTCCTTCTAGCAAACAACGGACACTTTTGGTTCTTCCAGGTAGTTCAAATATACTCTAAGGAAGTGAGATTTTATGCTACAAATTGAAAATATTTCAATACACATTTAGATATAAATAATATTCCTTTAATCTTGTAGCATAAAATCTCATTTCCTTCCACTATATTTAAACTTGAAACAACCGTCAGCGCGGGATTTCTTTGCAAAGAGGTTTATATGCAACTTCGCGGTTCATAGATATTTTATTTATACAGACTTTAAGTCTTTTCCGTAAAATTATCTAAGCTTCGGGTAAAACCCGATTCACTCCGAAGCCGGTACTTTTAAGCGAAATCAACTTATTATTTGACGCTAGTGGACTGTAGGGCGTCGGTTTAATTATAAGAAACGATTTGCATAGATTGTATTTAAAAAAAACGGGGACTGTCTATTTTGGCGTTACGATAGGATGTAAGATATAAACGTAAGCATCTGTGAGGGTTTATTTTTTAAATATCGTCAATCAAACCAGTGTATATAGGGCGTATTTGACCTTGGTGCTTTAAATGCAACGATCGATTCTACTCCTCAAATGCTGCTTGTTTTGTTCTACAAAAAAAAAAAATGGTAATTTCTATTTTTTGTAGTTATATACAAATTATTTTAAATGCACGACGTCCGTTGCCGTTAAACTCGTTACATCAAAACAAAAAAACAGGAACCCGCGCCACCCCTGTACCAAGAAACACGGGTGATAGTTTAACGTTTTCAATTCACTGATTTGACTAGTAAAGATTAATCACGTGTAACTCACTGAGAATTAAGCTATTTTTAAAGTCGTAGAACAAAAAAAGCACCATTTGAGGAGTAGAATCGATCATGGCATGTAAAGCCCCAAGGTCAGAGTGCAGGTAATACTAACTGCATTGTTTGATATGAGCCCTCGTATAACGTGTTCTTTTATTTGTTTCAAAATGCTCAAAAAAATCGGATTTTATGTTGAAGTGGAAAATGTAGTTAATACTTCGTTTGGTCTAATTATTGTTCGGGTATCACATTATAACCTGGGGTTCCTTGTACTAATAGTAGTACATAATACGGCCGTTGCAATAAAGGTCTAGTGCAAAGGAAGTTAAGAAAAATTTCTTTTGTTTTTATGACTTATGATCAAACTAGAAAGTTGATTCTGTTTATACATATTCCATTGACAAATTCGTTGTATGGTGGAACTTAGAACGATAATCTTGGGCATTCATTTTAAGACTGCGTTGCCACGAACATTGCGAAGCAGCTAAGCAGTGCGCGAAGGAAAGCCCACTTATATGATAAATTCAATTTCTTAGCCTTGCGCAGCTATTTTTTTAATCTTGATGAGCGTTCTAGCGAATTTTCAATGAATTTTTAACGATCATAAGCATAGCTCGGACAGGGCATCGCAAAACAACCGCAACACGGTAATAGAACAAGATCAATTGAGTCATATTATGCAGAGTATTATTTGATCATATTTTTCAATTACATTTCGCTGCTTAAATACAAAAGCGCCTCAAAACAAAAACAGATATAGTTTGATTTAAAACTTAAAGTATATAGCATTCTGAATTTAAATGCAACAAGTTAAGTATTTAAGCAACGATTTGTAACGGTAGCCTCAAATTGACTATATGTTTCTAAAGGTATTTTCATAATCGTTTTCTTTATGCTGATGTTTGATACGAATGTCACATGCTGTACACATTATTTCACAGACGTTTTTATAAGTGAGCTCGGGATAATTCTTAATCCACTTTTTAATTAACCGTTTCTAATTTCACAATATTTATATTATTTAGAAATAACCATAAGTAAAAGCGCGTCGGGAATGTTTGCGGATGCTCACACAGATGGCTTTACTGATATACTGCGCAAGAGTCGCATCCCTGCTGCACAGATTGCGGGGCAGCCCGAACAGCATGCTATGAAAGGTTTCATGGCTCTTTCCAGAACGATTGGAACAAACTCCACAGGCCTTCTGTCAAATAGATGTTTTTGTTGTTGTATTTTTAATTATTAATGTACTATTATTATTTTTTGTCGTGTATGAATATTTGTGTCTTACTGTTATGTGCAATATGGAAAGTACTTCTGGAATAAACAATTTGAATTGAATTGAAAAAGAAAACTAATTTTAAAAAACTGTCTTAGGAATGCCACTTTGACAAAACTATGACAGATATGCAACTAAAAAAGGTCATAAAATTACGATAATATCCGCTATAGATAATCATAATCTTAGGTATTACGACTCAATTGAAATCTTATTCTATTTCCATATCTGTTTTTGCGATGACCTCTCCGAGCTATCCTCATAAGTTTGCCTGGCGGCGAACGAATCAACAAAAATTGGCTGCTTTTGTCCTGTCGTATATTGGCCATGCTTTTTTATTACGCCTTTTTTATTAACCTTTGGCTCATTCCGTTGCTGAGTTACATTAATTAAAACAAAATGAGTGCTCATTGTTTTTACAAACTCCTATTAAACTGTTACAGTCACGAGATTTAATTTGGTACCCACCTTAGGTCCAAAGTCAATCTGACATTCTACAACAATAAGTTCGAGTTTCCCAAAAGTTACAAATGACTTGACATCTCTAATGACATTGACGACTTCAAGCATTTTTTTCTTGAAATCGGTCCCAAATTAACGCCCATGACCGTATATCGTTGTAGTTTAAACCTTGCAAGTCAATTTTGAACTGTATTTCGATACTGTAATAAGATTCAATTTGGAATACAATGCAGTTCATCCGAAGAATCTAAGAGCTCATCCGTAGATGGAATCGGAAGACCTCTGATGGACCAAGTTCGGGTACGCTAGACGGGTGGTTTTCAAATAAAAACATAGTTAAGGGCTTTACTTAAAACTAAACCTAAATAATCCCTTTGCGTAACGAAAGTTACCCATATAGTTTGTATGACTAAATTTCGTTACACAATGGACGCGATTGTTATTTGGTTTTCAATAAGGCCTTAATTAGGTACAATTAAAAAAAAAACGACTCAAATTGGTATTGAAAAGTTTTTTTTTTATCAAAATAAAATAAATTGTTAATCAAATGTTTTTTTTAATCGAAACAACAAGTAAATTCCCTAGGCAAATTTTCACGCACAATTAATAACCGTTGAAATTAATAGTCACCATTCACAATTATAACCATGGTAATTTCATTTGATCCAAATTTACTTCATTATTTTAGGCTATACCATGAACGAGTCCACTAGCGACATCTATAAAGTTTAACATTTCACTACAACAGCTTGAACGAAACGCTTCTACCTTTTTTATTGCTGTATATTTCATTTATTTATTTTTTACACTTTCATCGTAATATGTTATGTTGCTATTGGTGTACCGTGCTCATTGAAAAAAAAAGGAGTTTCTTGTATTATATGCAAAATAAGTGTAAGCTATTTATTATAATTATGTGAAGTTTAACCCGACTGCGTGAAATTTTATGTTATTTATTCAGCGTTACTTAAAACCAAAATACTTTAAAGATCAGATGAAACGAAACTAAATCAATATTAAAAGCAAGTCATCAGTTGGCGAGAGAATGAAAGAAAAGTTAAATTGACAGTTTAAGAAAAATAGTTTCATTTTATATTGGGATTGGATTATTACTACCAAGTATTATTACATAAACAGGATATTTTGTATTAAAAGTCTTCCTTTACTTTTTTGTATTTTAAGTAATACATCTGAAATTATATAATTCACATTATTGCAGTTTAACATCTGAAAATGAGACATTGAGTTCAACAAGCTTTTCCCAATTAAAAATCAGTCCATTAAGTTTTTTCTATGATACTCAAACAAAACGGACAAAAGCATTAACATTGTTTTTATCTAACAATTGTGTTTGTCTCTTTAATGAAAACACTTGAGTGAAATTATTACCATAGAGGCATTCCATCTTAGTCCTCTGGGTTGGAAACGAGTTTCCGACCCTAGTTAACTACTCGTAACGGCCCTAGTTGTAATATTTAATAACTGACATGCTTAGCAATGATGTAAGAATCCACTTTATATCTTACCTGTTAGAGTAAAAATTTCCGCAGTCGGATTGCATATTATAAGTATATATATTATTACATGTTAAAATGGCATTGTCTTTCTGTCCGCTCGCTCAGGTGTATAGCAATATAGTCGACGTTGTAAGTACATACATTCGCGTAGTATAATCTATGGGTCAATCAACTTTTCTTTGTTGCTCGTTGTCATGGTGACGTCTCCTGGGTCACTCTTTAAAAACACGATTTTTAAGTGTATAAAAGCAGCAAACATCACGTTTTGTGGAAATTACAAGCCCATTCTTTTATGGGTTTTCTTCCAAGCGTATTAGTAGTGTATATTTTAATTATTTTTCTAAGAAACTCTGTCGCTGTTGTCTCCTGGCTTACGGGACAGAATAACAACAAGAAAAAGTTGATCCACCCCTATATGTAACTATATATACGAAGCCCCTAATTTAAACATTATAAATAAAGGTTCCTAATAGAAACGAGTTCAGCTAACACGTTTGTCGGAAATATTTTTTACTAACGGCAAGCGTGTGTGCGTTATTACACTAATAACCATTATAGTAGTATTTAGTGCGCTTTGTGTCAGAAATCATTATGTTAATTGTGTGAGATTAAGCTCAGTTTAGTTTGTCAAGTGATTTATAGTTGTATTTTTCTAAGATGTCCGAATTGTCACAAAGAGCTTATCTTTAGTAGTTCAGAACTGCTTAAGATAAGTTCTTTAAGACCATTCGGACATCTTAGAAAAATACCACTTTAACTACAAGTATAATTATGTAAAATTTATTATGTCACTTGTCTCATTATCAAACTTTCAGCTTGAGATTGTTCTAGAGGGAGAGTTGCATATAAACCCAGGAGCAAAAAAAACTGGTCATATTGCGTTTTTCATACTAAAGAGGCTGTTTTCTAGCCATGGTTCCGGGAGGCTTTTAGTGAAGTCTGCTGATGGATACCCCGAGCATCGATACAGGACTTTCAGAGTGCCTAAGATACCCAACTGATGGAATCTGCGGCTAACCCCGAAATTGTGCATGTTCAGAAAAACATCTAAAATTGCTATAAAATGTAAGGAAATCCAAATGCTGACCCAAACTCTCGCTTTGGTGTTAACTGATTGTGCGATCAGTTGGGCATCCACCATTAAACCTCACTCAAAACAACCCCTGGCAAGGAACCGAGGCTTCGAAATAGCCTCGTGTATGAAAAACGCACTCTGACCCGTTATTTTTGCCTCTCAGTGTATTACGAGCAGCGTATACTAAGAATTACTGATGATCGTGTAGCAGCCTAACAGAACGTTTGTGAATTTATGTCCCAACATTTGCCTGCATAATTTATATTTAAATTAAATATAACTTTATTTGTAAGATACACTTGTTTACAGTGCAAAACATTGAAGGGTCAATTAGTTCGTTATGTTATTGTTCACAAAATCACTACAGTGTGTCAAAGTAGCCACTTATGACCATGTATCAGTGCTACTGGTTCATTGTCGACTAAGTTTATCGACATCGATAAAAAGCATTTTTTAATCATCATTATCAGAGCCCGGATTTTTCGCGGCAAAACAAAAGACTGTCGCAATCTAGCTAGTGCTAGAATCACTTTTTGTATCGATATCGAGTATTATTGTATAAAAAAAACATGCCGATGTATTTACATTATTTTATAATCATTCACGACAGTTGTTTTACATGTCGTTGCTTTTATGAAACAGTGCAGCATCTCAAAATGAGTTGCTGTTGCATTTAAATTCAGAACACTTTCTACTTAAAGTTTTCTTTAAAACATCATCATTTTTTGAGTTGTAGCAGTATTATATAAAAGCAGCGATGTGTTTTTCCATCTATATCTTATCTCCTACTTTATCATATCAAGTAATATAATAACTCGTAGGGTAACTAAGAGGTAAAACTTTGAATGAAGTGTAGTCACCTCCTCATTGAAAATAAACCTTCAGAAAATGAGTACTCCTATCACTATCACAAACCAAATAAAATGTCAAGTGCTGCTGTGTGCACTGACATGGATTTCGAAAAAGTAATTGCATCTGTTTCTATATCATTTTATATAAACCTCATGTAAAATGTTTTTTTTATTGTTTTATTTCGTGACCCGTTATTTTTTTTCTAATATACAATCATCGATATAACGATAAAAAAAAACTTACACTAGCTAGATTGAGACAATCTTTTGTTTTGCCGCAAAAAATCCGGTCTCTGATCATTATCATAAGTAATGGCCAAGTTTGAATACCTTTTAATTACGTGCAAACCTGTTTTATTTATGTTTAGCGCAGCTATAAACAACCGGTATCTGACATTGACTCTGGACTGGTGTCACTTTTGTCAACCATTGAAATTACATTGAATAACGAATTCATTCCGTAGGTACAACAATATTCTTTAGCCTTCCGACGAATTGAGAACCTTTTTGTTTCTTAAGTCGGTTAAAGATGCCTCGAAAGAAAAAGATCGTTTATCTTCATGGAAAGCGGATCATTCATATATAGAACAATAAAGTAATGACTTACTTTTGCAAGAACATATGGATCTGACCATATGTCACGAAAGTATTGTCGATAATCTTAGTCGATATTTAATGAATCTCTATCACGGGTACATTTTTGCCTCCGTCTATCCGGTGTATGCTTATGACACTCATAAAATGTAAACACAATTCTCGTGTTTTGTTGTTTCCTTTATTATCTTATAATTAATATCGATTGATTAAATCAAATGGTTTCTGACATTATAGCTTTTAGTTTGTCTGCATTTCTTTTGTATATATTTACAGTAGTGTAGTAACAAACGCTTCCCGTTCTTGGTTTATTCATTTTATTTGGTTTTACTTTCAACTTCAGGATATAAATAATATATTTCGGACACTTTGTTAAAACTAAGCGCAAAGTTACTTGATGAAAAATGTTGTATGTCTGCAAGGAGGTACAGGCACGAGATTTAATTTGGTACCCACCTTAGGTCCAAAGTCAATCTGACATTTTACAACAATAAGGTTGAGTTTCCTAAAAGTTATAAATGACTTGATGTCTCTAATGACATTGACGACTTCAAGCATACTTTTCTTGAAATGGGTCCCAAATTAACGCTCTTGACCGTACAAATGGATTTCTAGGTTAATATGAAACCATGTCAAAGTGAGTATCAATCAAATCCTAACAATCGTTTTAGGATTAGTCTTACCGCGTCACTGCGACATAGTTCCATAGTGATCGAGAAATTTGTTTGACTGTGCGTTTCATGGATTATAGGGTACAATTGTCATGACTTTTAACTCGTCTCGTTAATTTCTATTATTTTTGGATCAAGTAAAAGAATAAAAAAAGATAAAAGACATTTATTCAGTAAGTAGGCCGTACGGACACTTTTACACGTCAAGAATCTACCAGTGCTTCCCAAGAGGAGACACTGCTGAGAAGAAACGCCGAAAGAAACTCAGCAGTCAGTCATTTTTTAAACATATTACAATGGTACTACTTAATCTAGCATTTGTATAAGGCAATAAATATTAAATTCAATATAATATCAAATAACATGCATAGATCAGCAGTATATCCAGATTTGCGTTTGCGGTGTTTTTTAAAATTTTCTTTCGTGTTTTCATCGATTTTTAGGGCATCTAGTCACGCGTTTATCCTTACCTTAAATTATTGGTAAAATGTATATCTTATTTTAATTTAGTTACTTTTGACTTTTATAATTATTTTTGTATTAAAATAACGCGCGCGTGTGTGTGTTGTGTGTGTTCGTATTTGCCGGTTTATGGGAAAAAAGTAGTTTACTTACTTACTTATTTCTTACATCTCTTGACATTTATACTATTAATTAAATTTCCACTCACACATCCTTTCTTATTATGAAATAAATCTAAATCAGTTAAATATTTTATAACCTGTCCGAATGACTTCACTTTTCGACCCACACAATTTTTGTCTCCTGAGTAACTCAAAATTCAAGAGATCGTATAACGGTTTGGTTTAAAAATAGTTTATCTTACAAAAAATCTTCAACAAATTTCGTGTGTGTGTTGAAAAGTTGCTTGATCCATCTTTCAATTAGGGGTTCAAAACTGATATTTTGATTATTATTAATAGTTATTGTTTGTAGATATTAATAGTACATTGTGTATTAAGGGTGGTAAAGAAAGAATTACAAACGATAGTCTGTTAGAAGCCCGAAGCCGTAGGCTGAGGGCTTTAATGACTCGAGGTTTGTATTTCCTTTACCACCCGTGTAACATACAATGTTTTTCATCACAATTGCGAGGAAATGAAATAAAATCAGACAAAAGATCATATTTTTAACTTATTAGCGGCAGACTACATCATTGTCTGTGACTTACCACAGATAATGTCAAACGTGTTCGGAGTCCGATTCTAGTGACATATGAGATCAATAGTTTATTATGCGAGATTGTTAGGAAATAGTATTCAACTGACATTTCATCTCGAATGAAACTTCATATCGAATGGCACAAGAATTGGGGTCCTGACGTATTGTGATAGTTTGAGTCGACGTATAACATTTAAAAAAAAAGCTATTACGCACTTAAGTAACGTAATGGTAAAAAAAAGGCCCGCGGGTATTATTTTGGATTTACGGTCGATTTTTCTAGCATGTTAGGACACTATTTACGAGCAAGTGTGATGAAAAACACATTAATTATTAAAGTAATTTAACAATATTCAACTTAATCGCTGATTAAGACTTTAACAATATTGTCCGGTTTTGCTGCGGCAAAATTGTAAAGTAAACGATGTTATTAAGGATTTGCCGCTGCAAACCCAGGCGACATCCAAACACCGTCCTGACAGTTACCAAGTGGACAAATGCTTGCAGAATTACGATCTGTCCTTAGACATTGGTGATGCTTATAAATTATATCACTTAGTTATGCATGTCTTAGTAATCGATGTCGCTTACCTATATTTTTTATTACTGGCATCTATTACAAATAGTTATAAAACTATTAACTTTCTTAAATATAAAAGTTAAAACACCATATAAGTTTGAATATTTTTTGAATAGTGTTAGTTTACCGTATAATGAATTTCTTAGGTCATTTGTTACATCAGTTTCCCAACATATTTCTTTTTAGTAGCAATTTTTCGTATCGTGGGGGTTTTGTCGCTTTTTACCAGTAGGGTGATGATACCAGTAATGGACAAGGCACCAATAATGGACACTTGATTCTTATTTTACAGAAGATAAGTATTTGTTTGGCAACAATACATTTCGGACCGTAAGAGATTTGAATTAAGAGTGAAGTGTCCATTACTGGTGCTCGTCAGTTAAAAGAGTCCATCATTGGTGCCATCACCCTAATAAGTACACTAAGGGGATATCGACGGAACTGGGTGTTCACTTTCATGGAGCTCCTATTTCAAAGTTAGCCCTACGGCCCTGTTGTAAAAAGTAAATTAATCATGTTTCATAATAAAATTGACACGCGTACGTCACGTTGCTTGTGTAAGATCAAACGTCAGTTGCGATTGTCATTTATTTGTCTATGCTTATAGCAGTTATCCAGATCAAATTCATTCATTTTTTCCATCTCAATCAGCTTCATTACGATGACTTAATTAAGAATTATCAGTTATACATTGTTTTGAAATAACAAAATGATACCTCATTACTTAATACCTTGTATCCTTCCTTAGAAAGGACATACGAAACTATAATGTAAAAGTTCCAAAAATATATTCGTTAAAAAGTACCCCCTGGTAGCCGACGTGACACGTAGAAGATGTATAAACCGGCAAATTTATGTATGGTACAACTCTGCTATTTATACATTTAAACTCCTCGATAGTACATAACATTTAAGTAATAAGGCGCAACTCCGTGAATTAAAAAGCCTATGCGGACAGGTTACCGAACGGAAATATCCTATTGAAAAAAAACATGTTGGGAAAATGATAGTACATGTCATTAATGGTTGGTGCTATAGCTCAGTGTGTGTTAGGGGGCGCGCGGGCGCGGGAGGCGTCCTCCGAGGGCTCGCTCGCGGAGGCCACGCCGGACACGGACGAGAGCGGCGGCGGCGCGGAGCACCGGCACCGCCCGAAGAGGCGGCACGCGCCGCCGGAACAGAAGGTAAGGAGAGCGAAGGTAAGGACTCCCGTCAAACTTACAAAATAGGCTAGTGTCCTGAAAAGATCTAATTAGTCCGTCATTTGGGTGGGTCAACTTGTGTTTGTTGTTATTCCGTCCCGTAAGCCAGGAGACAATAGTGATAGAAATTCTTGGAAAAAAAATTATATTATATACAAGGCCATAAAATAATGGGTTTGTTATTGCCAATAAAACTGAGTTTTAGTGGACTTATGTCCTTTGAACTTATAGTTTTAAAGAGTGACCCAGGAGACGTCACCATGGCAGCGAGCTAAAAAAATATATATTTAACACTATTTTTCCTTATGTCAATTAAACAAAAAATTACGAAGATTATACGTGTTCATTAATTTTTGATAATTTTACTGACGGACTAAAAGAAAAGTCGACTTTCTTTTTGTTTGATTAAAGTTGAGTTTGACGTGACAAACGTAATTTTTGAAATGTGTAAAATATGGTAGTATTTATCTGTCACTGTATTGATCTTACTTACAATATCATTACACAACTATAAGCGCTTTAAATAGTAGTTTTGTGTCGCTTATTACCATTTCTGAACTAGACATTTATTTTATCAAACACTCACTGGCGTTTTGATTACGCGTATTCCAGCCGGGCGTCCAAGTCGCCGCCCTCGAGGTGCAAAACGTGAAGCGCGCCATCAACCGATACGGCACCCTGCCGAAGGGCGCTCGCATCGGCGCCTACCTCGAGTCCCTCCGGCAGTCCGGCGGCGCCGCCGTGGTCGCCACCCGCGAGCCCGAGGAGGCCCGCTCCCTCTCCCCCCGCACCCGCGCCCAGCCCCACATGATCCGCTCCAACTCCTCCGGCGGCGTCACCGCCCCCGCCCCCGCCTCCCCCCGCGCATCCCGCGCACCTCCCCTCCGCTCCTTCAACAGCCCCGCCAAACCCCGCCCACGCCTCGCCGAACTAGAATTCCCACCCCCACCCCCCGACCTGCCACCACCCCCGGAAGAAACCCTCCTCCCTCCCCCACCTCCACCAGAGAACGACGATGACGTCCACGAGCCAAAGAGCCATAAGCAAACCATGAAGGAAATGCTTGAGCTCAAACTAGTCGCTGAAATCAAAGAGAGAGCTGACAAAAAGAAACATAAACTGAAAGATTCACCGCCGCCCCACGATTTAGTCATGCAGACTTCCTTCGGCGATCCAGTCACTAGATTAGTTTCCGAGCTCTCGGAAAGTCTCAACATGGAGGCTCTGAGGAAAGCCGAGAAGCAGCCCAAACCGGAAGGAAAGGAAACAGTATCCCCTATTGACCTGAAAGCGGGTCTCCGAAAAACACCCTACAACAACGTCCACAAACATGACTCTGAAAGAACGACGGATTTCAAATCGCAGTTGAAGAAGGTAGACAAGAGGTTTGCCGCTAAAGAGGAGGAGACCCGGTCGATCATTGACTTCAAATCGCGCTTACGGAAGGTCGATAGTTGCGCGCCCTCCACCAACGGAAGCAAGAATTCCCCCGACACTGAATCCAAGAAAAGCGAGGAGCGTCGTTCAGACTCTGGCTCCTTAGAGGCTGAAGAGGAGGATAAGAGGCGGAGTACTGGGAGCATAAGCAGCTTGAAGAAGCTGTGGGAGCATAAGGAGTCCGATGACCGGTTGAGTCCCAGGTTGAGGTCCAGGGGAGATGACAGCGAGGAGACGTCCCCGGAGGAGAGATTGTCGCATATAGGTGAGTCATGTTGATTCTGTTTGGGCACAAAAGAAGTATGAATAAATAAATTGGAAAATACTAGGGTTTGTAATCTTATAGAAAACTAGCTGTTCCCGTGTCCACTTCGTTGGGCAAATTTTCCCGCTAATTCCCGTTCCCGTGGGAATTTCGGGAATTCCTTTCTTAGTGCACCTCTACGGTACCTAAGCTACGTCCCTTCCAAATTTCAAGTGCCTACGTTTAGCCGTTTAGGCTGTGCGTTGATATTTCAGTCAGTCAGTCAGTTTCCCCTTTTATATATTTAGATGAACATTCCGGCTTGATTTTATAATAAAAATTCGCGTTGTGACTTGTGGTTTTCACCTTGTTAGTTTTTTGATGAATTACGAGTAGCAGGAATATTGAGTGTGGTACGAGTATTACAGATGTAGTGCAAAATGATTTTCCTTCGGGAAAACTCGGATCTCAATCGGAATACGATGGCACCCGAACTGTCAATCAATGATTATATTAAATGAGTGACGTTTTCATGTCCATTAAAATGGAACTTTATTGTTTAGTGTCAAATGACAAAGTGACAAATGACAGCATATGGCACTGTATAATATAGAGATGTTACAACCACCTTCAATAACTTAGAAAATACTCAGTTTTATTGCCATTAGTAAACAAAACATTATCTTCACATTAAAACATAAAGTACAACAAAATAAAGCTTATTGGGAAATATTTACAAGAATAAAACTCAATACCTGCCTACTTAAAAACAGCATCTACTAACGGGGCTAGTATGAAAAAAAAAAGTCATTAGCGTCCCTCTCGCACCTAAGTAAATAACCCGCGTGTGAGAGGGATGCAAACGACATGAAGACTTTCATACTAGGCCAGCTATGATGCTTATAGGTACAGTCACCGTCATAAATAAGTGATGATTTCTATACCTTGTCGCTTTTAATCGTTGGACAATTTCGTATGACATTTCAAACTGACGTTAAAGTGACTAGGTTCATAAATGATAACTTATTTTATGCCAGTGACTGTACTTAACATTAATATTTTACCTACTGCATATTTGAGTCGATATTTTCAACATTTTCTATTTCACAATCTGAGTAACCGTCATCGATCATATCATAGTCAGATTCGTCAGTGCTTTCATTTACGTTAATTACAATCCTATCGATGTGATCATCCATCGAGTGTTCCTGTGACCGATATTCATTTTCACATTTCATGGCATGATCACAAACTTTCTTCCATTCATCCGGGCCAATCATATTTATTTTTTCTTCAATGAATTTTTTTACTGTACCCATATTCATGTCTATGTTCCTTTTTGATACGTAACCTTTTATCTGTGACCATATATTTTCTATAGGGTTGAAGTCGGGATGGTATGGCGGTAACCTTAACACTTCGTGCCCATGTTGATGTAAAATTTTGTCAATGGAATATTCTACAAAGTCTTCTTTATGTCGACAAATAATTTCGTATAGTTGTATTTTAGGAAATGATGAATCATGGGGAATATTGTGTTTTTGTAACCAGTTTGTCATAAGCGGCTTTGCGGTATTAGAGTTGGGCGGGCGTTCCACGTATTTATTGTGATAAGCAGCATTGTCTACTACTAATACAGAATTTGGAGACAAGTTAGGAATAAGTTGATTCTGTAACCATTTTTCATAATTGACATTATTCATGGCATCGTGATAATCACCGGTCTTATCAGTAGACTTGTACATAAGTAGAGCACCCGGTACAAATCCTTTGGCACTACCTGCATGTATTATAATAAGGCGTTGACCTTTTGAGATTAACTGTTTCACTTCTTTATCCGTAGAATCAATCCAGCACTTCCCTGTTAAATGGGATGTATGAACATAAGTTTCGTCCGTATACACAATATCCCTGCCTTCAGATCTGTACTTCCTTATTAAGTCCAGGTACTTTACTCTTTTAAGTCTAACGTCACCTTTTTCCATCAGCATTTTTCTATTGTTAGTAATTTTCTTGAATAGAAAACCCATTTGGCGTAGTATCTTTCTTAGTGTAAAAACACAGCCATTGAAATTCATTGTTTCTATTAATTTGGACTTTAGTGCTCTTATTGTAGGAACTTGTTTATAAATCAGATGAAAGTTATAAACCATTCGTCGTATCACTGCGTAATCAAAATCATCAAGATCTAGATATAATTTCTTGCGTGGTCTTCCCAGCTTAATATTGTTTGTGATGGCATCTTAATTTTTTCTATATTCTTCTTCCTGGTTCAAAAATTTTCTTATTGTAGGTTTAGATATGCCTGTTGCGTCCAAAATTCGCTGTTGAACTTTGCCAAATTACTCTGAGTTATTGCTATTTTTGAATTTGCTATTTTCTGATAAGAAATACAGGTATATATTAAATATAATTCCTTGGACTGGATTTTTTAACCGATTTCTAGGTTTCGGCATGGTAATACAACCAATACAACCTTTTTATAAGTAAACTGTAAATATAATCAAAACTATAGCGAATATTTGAATTGCGTGTTAGCCACTCTATATATATATTCGTCTGCTGATGCGACTTACCCCTACGGCTGTAAGATGGGTACTGAAGCTAATTGAGAGAGCACGATAAATACGAACTTTTCCGATAAAGGACGAAGGAAAATCATTTTGCACTACATCTGTACCTCAAATAGATTTACTCACACAAACTTAGTTAATACTAGACGCCAACAGAGCAAGAGACAGAATGACGAAGTATCTCTGCTGTTACTCATGTAAACAGTTATTCGGCAATGTTCGGCAACTTTAGACTGGTAAAGACGGTGCTTGGCTGTCTAGCTTATCTTGTCGCACACTTAGGTATCGTATACTTCTGTTCCGTTCTGCAAATGGATGAATTGTCAACTATCTTCCACTATTTTACTTTCATTAAAGGTAAAGTCCTAATCAAATCAAATCGGCTGTAGAATGTCTATGTCTTGCTTCGAGCTGAAATAATAAGGCCGAACTGGCTTCGTGTTTCAACTATTCCTCTCCCACAGGCCGCAGCAGCAGCGTGTGCAAGCGTGACGAGAAGCCTGTCGTCCCTAGCAAACCGGCGGTGAAATGCCGCCCTCTAAAGGGAGGGATATACGCCACTCCGATCAGCACTGAGGAGGCAGAGGAAGATACCCTCGCAAGGCTGCGGACCTCACTGGAGACCTGCACTAATGATGTAAGTGGTCTAGTTGTGATAATGGTAGAGAATGATCATATATTTTTTTCCTTCCGTCGTTGGATACCATATTCGCAAAACATGATATTCTGAAAAATATCATAAAAGCAAAACATCATATTCGCAAAACATGAAATTCGCAAATCATCATAGTAGCAAGACATCACATTAGCAAAACTTAACTATTATGAAGACAGGAATTAGATAGTGTCAACGGAGCTCCGCTACGGCGGAGCTCCTATTTCTTGGTAGTTTGGCCCTCCGGGCCTGATATAAATCTAACATAACCTAAACCTACCTAATGATTTTATAAGAAAACCCGACTATTTGTAAATATAATGTTTTGCGAATATCGTGTTTTGCTAGTATGATGTTATGCGTATATGATGTTTTGCTAGTATGATCTTTTGCGAATGTCATATTCTGTAGAGTAACCGATTTTTTTGTATAGGTGTAACTCTCTAACTGCTTTTTTTTTAGATATTGCGGTACTGGTAACACAGGCAATGTCGAAATTCCGGAATTGTTTTTTGAATGCTACTATAACCAACTATATTTAAAACTATTTTTTTACTATTGAAGAACATAAAATTTAATTATCATGTCAATGATTTTATTGTCGTTATCAGAGGGTTATTGTCTAACGCATTCGCAATTGCGATCGTTTTCATTCTGAACATTGAAGGCTTGTCTGTATACGAAATGAAAATCATTGTTTCGCTTTGAAATCAATTGCCATTGCGAGTGCGGTAGGATATAGCCCCTCTGGCTATATTAGGTTATATTATTAGGATAAATTAGTAGGAGATACAGGTGAAAGGTTTACTTTTTGATCTCCAGATCATTATGCTTCAAGAAATTATGCATGTCATTGTTATGTATTATTATTATTACATCATTGGTTTATTATACAGATCGGAATTATAAATAATAACAACAGTTTCCGTTTATTAATTTTAGTCCTTATAGTTCCTGGCCGTTAAGAAGTCAATCTTGACAGCTGTCATCGCAGTACAATTTATAACCTACTCTTGGGTTTGAGGTTATAATTTGTACTGAAATGACAGGTGTCAGCATTGACGTGTTAACGGTCGGGCACTATAGGTGCACTTTTTTTGACAACCACAATCAAAGCGTTTTTACGCAGAATGAGAATTAGTTACCGGTTAACTGGGGTTACTTTGATCTACGGGGTAACATTGCTCACCCTTAAAACGACAACAATTTTAGTGGTAATCTTCTTAAATTATTTAAATAATTGTATAATTATATAAGTAGCTTGCTCCTGAGGAAACATTTAATAGAATAATTGAATATTAAAACTAGTTTCTGTTTCTGTTTCCTAACGCTTACTGGGATTTATATTTTAGAAACTCTGTCTTTTTGTTAAGAACAACGCTTTTTACTTCACTAAAAAGTCCTTATAAAAAATAACTTGAGGGAAAAGTACAAACATAATCTATTGTGTCCAAAAGCCAACAACTTAATGTACTATAAAAGCACGTGCATTACGGCGATACGCGTTTTTAATGCGCTGCCCAATGATTTAAAAATGTTAGAGGGCAATTATTTTAAGTTTAAGTTAAAAAAATGGCTTATCCATAATGTATTTTATGATCTAAACGAATTCTTTGCCCATGATACATGTATAAATTATTAAATTCGTGTGTTTTTAGATATAAGTCACAATAATTGTATGCTTGCAATGGGCAACTGTTGATGCTATTGGGTGACAAGTGCTCTTATAAAAACCTTAAAGTGCTCGGTTTTGCAATTTAATATTGAAATAGTTACACAACTTAGCTTACATTTAAAATTATCACTACATTTAAAAAGTCACTATAATTAACTTTAAAGTAGGTAACATAGTGGTCACGCATGTCCCCGCCATTTGTATGGAAAAAGTGTATTTACCGCTGTGTTACCAACTTTTCCTGATAAAATATCAATAAATTTAAAGTGTTTTGTTTTGAACTATTAAATTGAGTTGTTCCAGTTTCAATATAAGTCAAATTTACGTGAAAAAAATGTCTAAAAATGCCTTTAATTTCACCAATGATTATTATGCGCTAAAAAGTAGAATGACCCTATATTGTCATTTTATTTTACACAGTTTACAATTAATACTTACTTACTTACTTCTGGGGTAACATTGCAAAATGTTACCCCGTAAATCAAAGTAACAACAGTTGACGGTATCTAAATGGTTACACGGGCGCTAGGTGCGTCGCGGCTGCACGGGCGGCGGGCGCGGCTCCCTCTGGCGCCTGACGACGTCCGAGCGGCTGGCGAGCCTCGGGGCCGCCTGCCAGGCCGCCGCCGTGGCCGCGCCGCCTCAGCTGCGCGTGCAACTGCGCGCTGCCGCCGCCAGGTACCGCGTCGGCATTGCCATTACTACCACCGTCTCCAATTTACAGCGTTATCGCCTGTATCATTATTATCATCGCTACCACCATCTTATCCATTAACCTACCGCCAAACAGCAGTGTTCGCATTGTTGTGTTCCGGTTTGGGGATAAGACAGCCGGTGAAATGACTAGCATAGAGGCATTCCATCTTAGCCTCAGGGTTGGCAACGCATTTGCAGTCTTAGGATTGCATTGCAGTCTTGTGATTGCGAATGTCTATGGGTCACAGTTTCCACTTACCATCAGGTGGCCTGTGTGCTCGTTTGTCTACTCGATGCCATAAAAAAAAAGCGACCCAAAATGTGGTTACAGAATTATCAAAAAGTGTTTATAGTTGTTGGAAATTCTGTAGCTCTGCCTACCCCACTCTGGGAATAAAGGCGTGAGTTTATGTATGTATGTGTATGCATTATTATTAGGGTTAGGACTTTTCGTGGCATATCGTGGTTCTAGAATCCATGGAGTAACTACTTCCTATTTATTATAATACATACCACTTTGATTTTGACCTTCATTTTAATATTTCAAATTTCATTGATTCATTAAACCACTAAACCAATTTAAATTAATTGTGGTATGGAAGATATCCCTGCTGTGAAAGCGTTAAAACAAGCAAATGTTAGTAGGTATATGTATATGAACCGAACTAAACATGTATTTAGTTTATTTTGAAATATGAACAATACTGAAGGTCAAAATCAAACTGTCATGTATTATAATAATTAGGAAATAGCGACTCCATGGATTCTAGAACCACGATATGCCACCAAAAGTCCTAACCCTAATTATCACCGTCTCCAATTTACAGCGTTATCGTCGGTATCATTAATATCTTACTATCGACCCGCCCTCGTTTCGCTTCAGTTTAAAAAAAAGAAGATAAACGATGTTTATTCAGTAAGTAGGCCGCACGAGCACTTTTACACGTCAAAAATCTACCAGCGCTTCGCTAGAGACCACTGCTGAGAAGAAACGCCGCAAGAAACTCAACAGTTAGTCGTTCGTTTATGTGAGTATGATATATAGCCTATAGCTTTCCTCGATAAATGGGCTATCTAACACTGAAAGATTTTTTCAAATCGGACCAATAGTTCCTGAGATTAGCGTGTTCAAGCAAACAAACAAACTCTTCAGCTCTGTAATATTAGTATAGATAACCAGAAACCGCAATTTTCGTGGCACTTTTGGGATGTCATAGTAACTTCGCATTTATCACGTTAATTTGTGACCCATTTCAAGAAAAATATGCTTGAAGTCATCAATGTCCTCTGACCTAACATCATGGTTTCAGACTAAATTAAATTCAATGAAATGATACAATAGATGAAGTACATACATTAAATCACGCCTGTTTCCCAGAGGGGTAGGCAGAGACCACTTGTAATCTTGAAAAAATTCATTCGCTTCTTCCACATTCATACATTGAGTCATGCACGCACGTCGGTTTCGGGTATGTAAGAATCGGCCGTGTGTTAGATTCATTCTTTTGTATAATTCTAGGTTAAGTTTTACCTCTATATTTGTATATAATACTCACTGTTGAGCTTCTTACGGAATTTCTTCTCAGCAGTGGTCTCTTGCGAAACGCTTGTAGATTTTTGACGTATAAAAGTGCCCGTGCGGCCTACTTACTGAATAAACATATTTTATCTCTTTTTTTATCTTTTTTCTTTTATATTTTTAGATTGGAAAGCGAGGCCCGCGCCCTGGCCTCTCCCGCTCCTCCCGCCCACCACCTCGCCGAGGGCGTCGAGAAAGCCCTGAGGGAGCTACACGATATAGTCACTAGGTAAGTAAAGTCAGTTCAGAGGTTCAGACTGCCAATGACAATAACAAGTATACCTGACTGTAATTGTCTTTATATAGAGGATGAAATAGTGATGAGAATAATGCTACCTCTAATTAGTTCATTAAATTCCTCATCGTCGTAAATTACTACTAGATGCAACAGAGACGAAAACCTCTCTTGTTGAATTGTTCAATCAAATCTTTCATAACATCACTACATTTTCATGTCAAAATACAATTTCATTCGCTTTTCCAAATTCATACATCGAGTCATGCACCCACGTCGGTTTCGGGTACTTAAGATTCGGGCCTTTTCCAGTATTTCTCCGATTTGACTCGAAAAAGTACGCCTAGGGCTTCCCCTTCCGACCCGTCCACTCACTTTCGATCTGTATATCTCTTTCGTCAATCTTCTTTCATCCATCCCTTCTAAATGACTATCTCTAACATATATCAAAATTAACCAAATCGGACCCGGACAGTTGGGTACCTTCCCTTGTAAGAAACTGCCATTTGTCTTAGAAGGACACTGTATAAGTAATTCAGCATATTTACATTATTTCATGAATATGTTTCAGGTAAACAGCTAACAGCTGAACTTCGCCGTAAGGACTCTGACACATTCAAAGCCAAGACACTACTTATAATATAAAAAAAACCACGATGACGGAAATCAAAATGGCGGACCAACTGGACATGTCGCATCCGATAACAACCCAGAGCTGTTGTAAACATAAAAAAATGTATAAATTAATCAATAGTTGGAGATGCATCTGTATATGTACAGTGAACGAAACGGAAATGTGAAGTAATATAGTGCCTTCTCACTTCAAACGACAAGCACGATAGTCATGATCATTTCACAATGCTCAAGAGTTTTCTCTAGACGACTGTACACCAGTATAAATTAATATAACACAATATCACATCATCATTCCATCTAGAACAAATGCGTCAAAATTAATAATAATAATTTCATTTTCTATAGTGTTAAGAACCCCTCAGAATTTGGACACACAGCACCCCATATTGCTACATAAATGTATAAAGTATCAAGACATTATTGTAACAGGGTTATTCCCACCTGTTACCAACAATTTGTTACCACTGGTAACAGCTGGCAATTTTTTTCCCACATGTTACCACTAAACTACTCGGTGGTAACAAGTGGGAATACTTTTCCCATTTGTTACCACTAAAGTATTTGGTGGTAACTACTGGGGAAAAAAACCCAGTAGTTAACACCAAATCTCTTACCACTAACGAAATTGGTGGTAACTACTGGGAAAAAAATCCCAGTTGTTACCACCAAATCTCTTACCACTAAAGAAATTGATGGTAACTACTTGGAAAAAAATCCCAGTTGTTACCACCAATTAGTTTAGTGGTAACAGCTGGGAATTTTAATTCCCACTAGTTACCAGTGGTAACAGGTGGGAAAAAAAATCCCAGCTGTTACCATTGGTAACTAATTGGTGGTAACGGGTGGTAATAACCCTTTTAAAACAGCTCTGGACTTCAATTTAATTATATTTAAGTTTGTATAGGCCGATCACCGAACTATTCCCAACTTACTCTTACTTCGTATGTTAGAGCAAGACTCATAAGCCGGCAACAAATTCTCCTGTTGTTGTCCGAGCCCGCCCCTAAGTCGCCTAACATCCGTCTAACAGATTATTTATGTAAGTATATCAAAATTGATTGCATTTGTCTTTATGATTTTTATTTAGTATTAAGCGATCTATACTTTTGTATGGAAATGTAATGTAACACATGTAACATTGGGAATACGCCGCGCAGAAACGATTTTGATACTTTAATCTGTCAAATATTGCAATACACAGGTGACCACGCTATAGGCTACCCTGCAAAGCTGGAGTTCTCGCTAACGTAAACTATTTTCGACAACTCTCGAAATG
Organism: Acleris laterana; assembly: GCA_963966035.1. Taxonomy (NCBI): domain Eukaryota; kingdom Metazoa; phylum Arthropoda; class Insecta; order Lepidoptera; family Tortricidae; genus Acleris; species Acleris laterana. The sequence goes on along the minus strand of OZ014438.1, from coordinate 973,671 downwards.
TGTAGAATTGACATGAGCTCTCGACGTTACCGCATTTAAGCTTACGTCGATATAACGATTACGTTCGTAGAATGGATGTCATATTTATCGTTAGTAAAGATTACGATGCAACAAAGCAAAAAAACCCGTGACATAGGGTAAAGTCACCTGTAGTCGGATACTGCATATACTTTGTATGAGTGGGAAGAGCACGAAAGATATATTTTCCACTCTTTGCACTCATATAACGGTACCTTAGTTCACAATTGTACTGATGACATTTGTGAAGTAATTGTAATTAGTATGTTCGTGCACAGATCATAAGTTCGTAACTTTACTGGCATTAAAAAGTCATTTAGTACGATTGTGCACTAAGGTATCGAAAAGGTGACCAAAATGAAATTCTTATCATAACGGTTCCGGTTTCACTTTCCTATGGAACCATAGTTCTTAAAAAATAAAAAGAAATGGTTTTACATTGATTTTGAAATCAATTCCCTGGCCTTGATTTTCTAAAGTACGTATCGTTTCTGCACGGATTATTCATAATAATTTACCTTGCCTAAGTTCGGATCTCAATATGGACTGCCACGAACTGAATTGAACTTGGTTGATAGTAGAAAAAGTTTAAATACGTTGAGTGAGAGCTTTCGAGGCCTTTTCCAAAAGTAAAAGTTAAGATAATAATATGCGTTTAGTTATTGACGAAATTAAAAAAAAAAGACTTGCATGTGGCCTTTAGTATCTGATTTAAGGTTATTATTGGGGCATATCGTCCGTTTACTTTTTTCAAAATTGTATCTGATCGAATAGTTAGATAGGAGAAGCACTCGTGTTTCCTAAAGAAAGAAAGACTAATTTCCTGTCTAACCATTCGATCAGATACGACATGGAGAAAGTAAAGGGACGATATTATACTATTGATATTATTGACAATATTTATATAAATAGTAGACCCTTTTGCTAAGAAAAACGGCCACTTACGATTGATTTGAATAATTTGAACTTAGCCTCCTAAGGCCCAAAAGTCCTTTTAAAAGGCCTTCGTCCGGCCATTCAAATAAAGGTCTACAGTGCGATAGCGGTTAGAAGATACTTCGGGTTTGTACTTATATTTCACTCACTCTCATACGATCTTATCAAGAGCGAGTGAGAGAGATTTACAAAACCGAAGCATCTTTTGAGTGCTCACAGACTGTACTGCAAAGTGGAATTTCTTTTGTTTTTCCAACAAATGATCAAATCAGAAAATCGAATTTATTTCATTCGCAATAGATTCATATTCCATTGATAAATTTCGTTGTATGGTGCGCCTTAGGAGGATGTGTAATTAAATACATTTTGATGCTACTAATTTCAATTATTATTATGTATTTAAAATAATTGTTTACTTAAATAATACTTTCTTTTGTAGATTTATATCGCATTTACTGACATTATAAACGGCGACAATCGGAAGAGCCAGTTTTCCTTGCAAGGGGGTGATCTGATCGAATAGTTAGATAAGAAAGTAATCTTTATTCTTTAGGGAACATGAGTGCTTTTCCTATCTAACTATTCGATCAGATACGACGTTGAGTAAGTAAAGGGTCGATGTTTGTAAAATAGCAATTTTGCCTATAATATTGGTAGTGTAATTTGCCCTATTGAATTTTTTTTTATTCTTGCGCTTAAGTCACCCGCGTTAAAGAGCCTTGTCAGACTATAGCCTATTTCCATAAGACTTTGAACAGTATTTCTTATTTAAAGTATTATTTGACACTATTTTGTTGACATGTGTAAAACAAAACATTTCTGAAAACACATTCCTATTTATATTCCAGTCAGCCAAAGACTTACATTTTGACATTGCCATTCTGTCAAATCTTGTGACAGTATTTTATAATAGGACTGTATTACCACTTGGTCCAGGAAGCAAGCATTTTTTTTCCTAACAATACCGTATGAATTTGGGTACCAAAAAGTAAAGTTTTCAAGAAAGGACATGATAAAAACAGTCGCTTGTTTTTTTTTTTAAATTTGGAAACGCGTTCATAATAGCAGCCTATTCTTAAAATACGTTCACAATCTTGACGTTCTCGCCGATTAAACCGTTTTGATATTTTCATTCGCAAAATAAGTACAAATGTCATGTGGCCAATAACGCTAGTAATACTAAAAACCTCCAGAGAATTCTGCCTAAACAAAAACTCAGTAACGAAGACAAACCCTTTGTAGTTTTTTCAACTTTATTAACGTCATAGAATTGAATCTATTTTGGAGATTTATTGGCAGAATTCAAGCTCACGATTATTCTTCTAGGGGGTTCGTGATTTAATTGTTCGTTAAAATAACGTTATCGCTTAAAATAACGTTAGTTATTTTTTAATTGATGTCATGTCGAAAGAGATGATTATTTTCGCGATTCATAAAAATTATCACGAGATTCAAAAACTGACATAAAATTCACTTTATATTGATTCAGTCTATTCGTAGAATTCTAAATCAATTAATATTTTAAATGAATTTCTATGAATTTAAAATTAAATTATGTCGCTTACAATATCTACTTACCTCACTGTGATGAAATTTACTCGGTATTTAAATATTTTTACTCGATCTTTTTATTGTTTTAATTTATTTATATTAAATTATTTTGTATTGTACTGAATGGACTGATTCAGTAAACAACTACAGTACAAGTTGTCATCACATAACCTAGTATTATAAAACTAACCGCTAACTTAGTTTACCCTCTCAATATCGATTTATAAACTAAACCAAACCAACATAGTATATTTAAAGACCACAGATGTAACAATATTTGAACTACACAGATAACGTAAACACATCAATAAAAAAAAACCAACCGTGTCACATTTTTCTACCAACTGGGACGTACCAAGAGAACGTTCCGTTTTTCGCGCAACATCGATTCAAAGTCGCCGTTTTTTTTGGCCTATTGCAGTTTGTAATCGAGAGGCGTTTTCTTAATTTTCACGCCCGACCGGGTGCAACAGCAGGCGTGCGGAACGTCAGTAGCGACGGATAACCCCGACGCTTGGTCATTTGAAAAAAAGTAAAACATTCTATGGATAACACACCGATTCACATTATAACATACTTAACAAAATAAAGCTTAACCTATAAATTATATTGGTGGAATGTGACACCAATAAGGGTCCGGGTGAATATTTGGCGTTTCGACCGCCGTCATTATTGTTTTCGCATATTATTCAATATAAACTCAATAACTTTCTTGTTTTTTTAAATGGAATGGATACTACCCCCGGGTCCGCTGATTTTGACATCAAAAATTGCTGGTAGTTATCATTATTTTCGTCAATGTATTAAAGAGAATAATGACGGCGGTTGGAACGCCCGAATATTCACCCGTCCCACTCAGCATGTGTTGCAGCACTCGGAGCTACATTTGCGTTATCTATGTAATATTTATGTCTGTGGTATAAGACTGTTATTTGGAAAGACTAACGATACGCTTGTCCTGGCAATGATAAAAGCGCAAATTCCATAGAAACTTAGATACATTTTATAAATTACCGATCGTACTTTTTGTAGCATTTTCGGTGCAGTGTTGTCAGTAGTGCCCAATATAAAAGCGTTTTAAAAAAGTCGAAAATACAGAAAATATTCTCAGAGCTTGTAAAGCCCAACCCAATATGCATAATGAAATGAAGAGTCATTTTACTATATGAGAAAACGTAACACACTTGCAATAAATGTTGCTGTTGTTCGACAGGGCAATCCAAATTACGAACACAAATCGTTAGCATACCCTCCGAAAAATTTGAGGAACTTTAGGTTACAGTAGGTTATAAATGTTATACACAATTATAATAACTGATTAAGTAAAAAAATGTGTTAGATTTTCAACGACAACACAATATTACATAATTTTAAACGTCAATCATATTATAGATACACGTCGATACCCTAGGTCGCTGTCGTGTGTCATTTGACGTCATCGCATCGCACCGACAATGCTAGAAAAAGAACGATCATTGTAAATTACAAAACGTTACTGTCAAGTAATTATTTACTATCAAAACATTCAGAAAAACGATAACAAATCAAAGATGATATGGTTTTTAGAATACCGGCTCTGACTCCGTTTATGTGGATGTAGGTTCAGCCAGAAAATTATACCTCGAAAACGTGAACATTGGGTATGTCCACAGGAAAGACGGCAACCTAAATCTGTGCAAGACAAACACGGATATTGAGCTGTGACGATGATGTCGATGATTTTTTGATTCATCCATCGATCAAATTAGGAAATGAAGCACTTCCTCAAATCTGCCCTCCTAAGGCAATAAGCAGTATCCCAAATTCAGTAAACAAAGCAGTTTTGATTTTGTTGTGTTTGTAATGAGGTTGATATTGCTACAAGGACTCTTGTCTGAGATACTGCCATTTGGATTAGCAGGGCAGAAATAGCCTACCAACTAGGCTAGCTAATATGCATTTGCAGGATTATTCCATCTATAGTCTTTCCAAATAAGCCTGCGCGTTTAGAATCGATGTAAGGTATAATGAGATTTAAGTTGTATTAAGACTGATAAAACTTCGACTGGGAGAGGCTTTTGGTACGGGGTCTAGGTAATGCAATTTAACCGGTTATTAGACGTTTTTGTATGAAAATAACCGGTTAAAACTGGTTGTAACCGGTTAAAACTGGTTATAACCGGTTATTTGCATTCCCTAATGGGGTCAAATCAAAAAGGATATGTGAACGTTTAAATCATCACATTTATTATATTTTTTAAATTACAAGCGGTCTGTAAAGTCTACGGAGATGATAGTTCGCCACCACTATTGTAACAATGGCAATACGATAACTTGACATCAAAGGCAATATGATTTGGCCCAGTAGAATCGAGGCCCTGTAAGATGTAGACAATATTATACAAATTGAAACCTGAACCGGTAAGTAGGTTCTTATCTTGTGCAGTTCGGTGAGGTGCGTTGGTGCCACTGACACCTGACGCAAACAGCAGGCCTATTGTAGTCGAGTTTATCGCATAGATAAAACGTCTGTCACTCTCTGACTACTATGTAAGTGCGAGAGTGACGGATGCTTTATCCTCCGCGATAAAGGCGACCATAATACTCTCGTATTTATTAACGTGTCAGCGTTTAGGTTCACATCGTCCACATTCCCATGTCGTCCACATTCCTATTTCGTTTACGTTCCTACTTCGTCAGCAATCCCATTTCGTCCACAATCAATTCCCAATTCGTCCACTTCGTATTTGGTCAAAATTCCCATTTTGTCCATATTCCCCTTTCGTTCACATCCCCACTTCGTCCACATTTTATTTACATTTTGTTTTTATCTCATTTTACTTTACACGTATTAGTTAAGCTGACGAAGTGGGATTGTGGACGAAGTGGGAATATGGACGGAATGGAAATGTATACGAAGTGGGAAAAGGACGATATAGGAATATGAATGAAATGGGAATGTTGACGAAGTGAACCTAAACGGGCTTAACGTTTCTGTTTTTATGCGGAATAAATGGACCGATTAGGACGTTTTTTTTTGTGTTATTATAAAGCTAGTTTAACTAGGTTGGTTTTCAGCTGGATTTGATGAAAGACGGTTTGGTCTTTTATGATTTAGCTTTAAATAAAAGTAGGGGCGCATTTAGTTGGTCGAATTAGACTCCTTTATAGAGCTTCGACTTTACTAATGCTAACTACCACGGGTTCATATCATAATCATTCATAATTTTGCTTGGGTTGCTTAGTTTTTCTTTGTAGGAACATGCAACTCTCAATCTACAACACATGCGCGTTTAAGGCACTAGGTAAAAGTCTGTTTTATTTGCGTTGCTTTCAGCGAATGGGTTGATCCGTAATGTATCCTTTTTGGTCTGATCTTTGTTGGTAATTTGGTACAGATTTGCCTTTAAGCTAGACCAAAACGGCCTCGATTTAAAACTATCTATGACTAGAATCGCTAGTCGTAATTCTGGTGCAGTAGTTATTTTTTTATCAAGTACCTATCAAGTAGGTACCTTATGTTTAATGGTGTTATGAGAGGAACATATGGCGATGTTTATGTATGTAGTTCCTTAATAGTAAGATCTCTAACAGCTTTTTTGATAGAAGATCTTAGACAAAAAAGTGTATTGACGACATATTATCGTGATTCATTGCGTATATTGTTTTAAAATTATTGTATTGTAAGCTTTAATCGGGACGAGAGGCTGGAAGGAAATGAAGTCTTTGCCTAGCAGTGAGGGACTAACAAAAATAAAATGTTTACGCGGTACAAATGAAACTGTAATATAATTTTATTTTACTGCGATTTCGTTTTCGAACGTGTTTAGATTATTTACCGTTTATGGTAGGTAGCAGTTTATTAACGGTAATGCATCGATTATTCTAACGTGAGCATCATGTAGATATCTAAAATGCGAATCAACTAGTGTAGGTACATAAACATTGGATGAATTGGACTTCGGTCTGATCGTCTCTATATTGAAAACAGGGCTGCAGGAACTCAGTTCAAATGTGTATTAACAAAGGTATCTCGCTAACGCTCGGTGTTCTGTGTCACTCGGTAAATTAAGAACATCAGTGTATTTCGAGGAAGGAATGCAATTTAACCGGTTACTAACCGATTTGGTATCAAAATAACCGGTTAAAACCGGTTATTACCACTTAAAACCGGATATAACAGGTTATTACCGGTTATTTGCATTCCCTAATTGTATACAGTTTTCAACGTTTAAGTAATTCCTCGGTTTGATTTAATGTGTCAAATTGAATTTAGCATTATGTTAAAGAATGAATAAGACAATGTACCAAGGGGACTGTGTGTAACATTGGGATGTGAAAAGGCGTGCGCGTGCGCCTGTCAGACCAGAACCGTACGAAATTATGAGAAATAAGTGACATGTTTTATTATTAAGTTACAATTTTATCCGTTTGATTAATACCGTGTTGCGTAGTTAGCGTTTGTTTTTTCAGTGCCAAATAGTATGTTTAATGTCAGATAAATGTATAGTGGAGCTGCTCACTTCTGATGAATCTAGGGAACTTCCTAGTAACTTCTAGTAATTTATCACTACGGTATTCCCCAGTAAGGGTACCACTAAATAAACTACTAGAAATATCTATCGCCTGGAAACACCATGTGTATTCATCATATTGGAATCGGTGTATTTTCGCGAACTCTTAATACTCGGCACATATAAATATAGTTGTAGATACCCTAGTTTTATTATGTATTGGAATTGAATCGTGCCCGGACGTTAAATCTATTGTTTTAATATATTGTATATAATGTTTGGAACACAGTGAACTGTTTTAATTTAATTTTTGCACGTTTTATTATTCGGGCATGGTTGGATAGCGCCACCGCGTTGGCATGGCGTGAGTTGGTTATCCTCACTTCCGTCTCCTTAACTACTGTATCACGGTTGCAAACGTATACTGTACTCAGATATTTTGCCAATATTTATGTTTTTTAGAACGTTTAAAATTTTGTGACATGCTAGTACTTATCATATTTGATGCTAAATTAGTACCTACCTATATTTACTGGGTTTTGAAAAAAAAAACCTTAAAAGACTTTACCAGTCGGTTCCGACCATTGTGTAATTGTTTCTTATGTCTAAAAAAATATGTCGATTTTTTTTTAATCTCCCATGTCGTCATGACACGGCATTGTTGAGCCAGTAATTATGCAAATCTTTAAAATTCGTCTGAGAACCCGTAATGCACCCAAAGTTGTCGGGAAAATTCCCCAGTTTTTAAGTAGTCGATTAAATATATAGCTCATAGGTAAGTACAAGCATGTCACTATTCTGCCGTCCTAAGCCAATACGGAGTAACAAAGATAAATCTCGTGTAGTGAAACCAACCTTATAACTAATGAATAGAGTTTAATCTGCTTTGGCGATTGAGTTTAAGATACTGCATATGGGCGAGGACAAAAAATTTGGACCACAGTTAAGCGCAGTTAACCATTCAAACGACGGAGACGAAAAAGTTCCGTTGTGCGACGAAAAGTATCCCTACAATTGTGTGGCTAATTTTCGTGTCACAACGGAAAAGTTTCATAGAAAATTTAATTGATTCAGTTAGCGTAGAGAACTTTTTGGTCCTTACCCGTATTGGCTTAGGAGGGCATGTTGAGAAACACTGTTTCGAACCGTAGGTCGACACGTTTCTTACAGACTGTCCTGACCTACGATTTTGTAAAGTTATTTTACAATTAAGTACTGTATTATGGCAACTACTGCGGTACCGTGCTCAATTTGTTTTCTTTGGTTTCCTAATCTAAACTTAGATTATTGCTATACTAACTATTAGAACCACTTATGTATGAAAAATGTTATTTAAGTGTAACTGATGTATGCTAGTCTTTAAAATAAATACCTAAATTCGGTTATAAGAATAAATATATACGTAAGTTTCCTTATATGAAGTAATTTCGAAATATTTTAGTAACTTATCCTAAGGTTTTGTATTAACCGGTAGAGGGCAGTTGTTGCCACTATAACTGCTTGCCGGCAGCAGCGGGCGACACTGTGCTGGTACAAACTTAGTTAAAAACCCTTATTATTATAAATATGAGTATTTAATTTAACAATAATTGTTTCAGTATTACGTTGGTAACTTAAATATATGTGTTTATTACCATTATGTTCACCCAGTCATTCTTAATTCTAACAGAAATATCTACTTATTCATTTAATTTGTTCTTTTGTCTTCTTTGCTTGGGTACAAATTATCATAAGTACTTGGTTTCACGATCATTTCCAGTTTATTTACAGGAATAGGGCTATTTTGAATTAACGAATTCGAAATTAAAACGCTATAAGGTTAAGGCTCAGGAGGTTTTTTCGCGCCGTTTCTGTAAGTTACGAAGCATTTCACGTAAGTTAAGTTTGTTATATTCATCTTATATAATGAACCTTGCAAAGATAACCGGCTTGTATTTTTAGTAGTATAAATAAAGTAAGGAGATGAGATTGCCTGCTACAAATTGAAGAAAGTATTATAAACGAACAAAAATAAAATTACCTTTTGTAGCGTTAATGTTTCAATCACACGAAATAGTAAATTTTTCGATGAAACGCTCTTGAGCCTTCGCCATGTTGTAGTATTTACCGAATTCAAAATGGCTGCGTATTTGAAAGAGCACAGTGGCGCCCCCTTTAGATCGTGGCGCACTCTGAAGACAGCTCAGAAGGCGCGGAGACTGCTCAAGCCGAGAGAACGAATTTATAATCTGTACAGGGGACGAAGGTGGGACACTTAAACACGTATTATATTTATTGTGAACAGTGTAGGTTGAATTGTTTATGCATCTCAAATTTGATTTGGCCACAAATTTATTTATTTGTTCTGTATTATTTTGCAGCGCTTACCGTCAAATACTTGAAGATTTTCGTTTGTTTAGAAAGGGCTCAGGACCATTTAAAAAAAATACGTAGTTTGAGTCCCAACGGATATTTCTTTCATAGGAGTGTGTAAATTGAAAGAATTTGATGGTTTAGTGTTCATTTTTATTGGAGTCTGGTAAAAAGGTAAAACTTTAGATTTGAGTGATTGACTATTTCCCGCCTATCTTAACCTTTTCATCGCCTTTGACGGATTACATACATTAAGAACACTGCGCACTTATTGGTACCTACTGAAGCATTTATTGACATCATTACCTCTATTTCAAAGTTATACAGGGGATAATTATTTAATAACCAGGTGCCTAATTCATGGGTATAATACCAGGGGGTTTTGTTCTAAGACATTCCTGAACCTAAATCCCAATTCAATTCTCGGAAAAGATAGAAAAACGAAGATTTTTTCAGTTTTTTTCAAATGAGGGTAGAATGAGACCCACATTTGACCAGCTGGGCTTGACCAATTATTGAACAATAGCGTTAAAAAGGTTCAGATAAGCGTCTGTCACCATCATTTTATTTATTACAATAATATATTTACTGTTTCAAGCGTCCCGCCCTCAAAGAGCTCAAATTAGGTCGATCTGCATTCAGAGTGGGCATATTAATACTGTATGTCTATTATAATCCTGTATCACAATATCTGTGAAGGCGAAGGCATTTATTTATAACTCGCTTGAACGCCGCATATTACGTCTGTCGTGGAACGCTGAGCTGGTGAAGTCGGAATTCTACTGGCGTATGGCACGCACGCACGTGGACCAATTTGATCTAGGCATGTGTCGCTGAGGTCGTTTCATGCGTGGGCTTCTGTAGGAGTTATACGTAGCGTGTGCGCTGCAGCGGAATATCGGTTTCACTGTTAATTGTACGAGTAAGTGTACACTATGATTGAATCAACGATATATTAACGAATTTATATATTTAGTACGCTTTAGCTTGTGGACGTTCTGTTAGCATTTACCTTTATGTGGTTAAAAAATAAGTTAGTTTTTGTGACTTGTTTAATCATGTATTTATTGCTATATTATACCAATAAATTATTTGTGCCCGTTCCGAATAATGTGGATAGATTTTGTTACTTTAGGTTAAAATTTGACTTTGAATTTGTCTAGGTATAAAACAGTCAGTGATATTGCTAGTATAAAGGCGACGTATTTGCGTAGTCGGCCGTATTAATAAACTAATCTCAACTCTAATGCTCGTCTCGAGATGCGTCAAAGATGACAGCTTGTTATGGCTTGACGTTTACTTTGACGTATCTTGTGACGCGCATCTCAGCCAAGATGAGTTTATGAATACGGCCCTTAGGATTGCAGTATTGAGAATGCTGATGTCTATGGTTCTCAGATTCCACTTACCATAAGGCGGCCTTTGTACTCATTTACCCGAAGTAATTAAATCAATCCGCAGTTTAAATATTGGTAACGAGCGTATACTCTAGCTTTGTATTAAGATAAGTACGAAAGTTTTCATCATTGAAATTAATTTTGCATGCTGTTCCCATTTGCCACACTATGGCGAAAATTATACCCACTATATTCTAAAAAAAACCATTCGGTACTCCTTTTTCTGGGAACATGAAATTTTGTTATTGGTTCAACGTGATTAAATTAATCTGTAAGAATGTATTTAACCTATTTAAACGACCCACGTTAAATACAATTCTGTCACTCAAATGCCAAGCATGTTTTAAAACCTATGCTAAATTCGACCGAATCCAATCAAGTATTTTACACTGTACTTCTGACAACTAGCATCGGTGGGTGGCGCGTGGCGACTTCAGGTGTCGGCGGCGCTTAAAAAGGTTAAAATACTTACCGCCTGTTTCACAATCGACAAGTAAAGCATATAAATTTAGCCCTTTCTTGCACTTGAAAATAGACAACTTTATATGGCAGATAAATTTACTTGTCGATTGTGAAACAGGCCCTTAATTTAAGGGCTCAGTAGTCGGCGTTCCTAACGACGGACGGTCGCTTCACCTTTCAACTGTTTACTATAAGTAGTAGAAACCCAAAGAAACAGTACATACCTACAGATGTCAGTGTAATCGAAATAAAATGTTTTCTTAATGCTCCGCGGATTTTATTTTACACCTTACGGCGTTCCCAACGACATTATTTTTTTCATGTCTCCTGAGTCTCTATTTCACTGGACCAAACTATATTGCCTTTGTCTTGTAATTGTGATATCAACGTCACCATAGCTCTTATTTACATGACAGTAATAGCGGCCGAGTTAAACAATATGATAACATGGCGAAAGCAATATGGTTTATATCGGAAAGTCATTTCCTTATCTCGATAGCTAGATGACAATGGTGATTCCATACCTAGAAATAAAGAAATTTGAAAAAGTAATTGGACGAAGACTCAACCATTTTTGACTCCATTAGACCACCGAAGAATAAGAATCTTCTACAGTAGGGAATTTCATTTTTCATACTGCAATTTTTAATGGATTGAATAATACTTGTCTAAAAGATCTATATATTAAAAAAATTGTTTAGGATGCACACATAGACCACTTTTTGAATCAATTTTCATGATTATGCAACTCAAATAGGCTGAAAAAGTGGAGATGGAGATATTATAATAATTGGGAAATAGCGACTCCATGACAAAAAGACAAACAGTTTTTTGCTTATATCTCTGAAACTCGGCACATTTGTGTACCACATTGCTTGACCAAGTAAATTACCTAAATATTAACGGAGATGCAATATACAAAAGGGGAATGAGATTAGTGAACATCTACATAGTAAGTATAAAACATAGTCTCTTTCCGCATCCGTCCGTCTGTATATCCGCTTACTCCAAAACGACGATCGATAACTAGATGATTTTTCACGGAAGGTAGAAAACAATATAAAATATTGTAATAAAACATTTCGTGGAAGAAATTTTTAAGGCTGTTTAATATTAGATACCTCAAGACTTCGACTTGTGTATTTTTACCAGAGCTGCTATGCGACAAGCAAACGCCGCCATAGCTAAATAGTAAAGGTAAAATTTACGGGAAGAACAATAAAGAGGTCGCGACCAATGGTTCCACTACTTCAAGCCACTCCATGTCCGGGCGGTTTGCCTTTCGGCCGTTTAAAGATACTTGTGCGGAATAATAGTACATTACTACAGAGGCCGGGAAGTAGGGGTTGCCGGCCGAGTGATATAGACGGCCGAGCGAAGCGAGGCCGGATACTTACGAGGCTGGCAACCCCTTTTCACGGCGAGGTACGTATAGTGCTTTTCTCAAACATATGCAATTAAATAAAAAATACATCACTCAAAAAAGAAAATTGATAAATGTCCACCCTAGGGAAGAAAAGTAATTGGGTGTTGAAATAAAGTACCAGGAGCGCAGCGGTAATTAGGAGGTATATTAGGCATAGCGCAACTTAGATCTCAGGCGGTGCGGGCAACCGGCGGGCGCACACGACACAGCGCGGATGTCTCCCAAACGTTTATGCACTCCTAGTATTTGACGTTATAACATTTTCTCAAAAATTTTAAAACTATAATTTAGATATTCAGCCTGTTCATAAAACCAGCTGTCATGGCCATAATAAATTAAAAAAAAATTACTTCCCGGCCTAGGCCTTCAATTTTGTATGAAATTCCTTTACAGTTCTCTCGAGCTGTTCCGTCGGGAACGTGGCACTTTGAAGCCTAAAATAACTAACTAACATGTTTGAGAAAAAATGGTTTCTGGCGAATTTCTGACGAAAGCTAATAATAGAGCAGTGGGACCACGGATCATGGGTTCAATAAAACACGGTATAGATTACAGAGCCGTTTATTAATTATATTACCAACTAGGTACAGCATCGTGAGACCGCCGAGCGGCCTTAGACATCGAATTCAACACCAAGAGTCAGTTGGCATGCCGCTATTTGTCACTACTAGCTACTATAGTCCATACCATCTGAATTACCTTATTTGGTAAACACTTTTTCGCCTAAATCAACAATTTCCTCATAAAAAACACAATCAGCGATGTAACATCGGTAAAATTATGTGGAAATGTGGCCTCTAGTTCTTTTGTTTTGCTAGCCAACGGCCGTGTTAGCCAAGAAATATGAATTTTGAGGATATACAAGTGTTTACGAAATAAGACATGTCAGATGGTATCGACTTTACATTCTTAGCTTTTTTATAGACCCCCGGCTGTGGAGAGGCCCAAATTGGGTTTTATACACAGACAATGGAAACAACCCAACTTTAACTGGTCTTAGTGATCTTTAAACTAATACTACACGATCATCTAACACTCTGCGAACTTTCCTCCGAACTTCTGCCAAAATATCAATAACCATGTTATGGAAGACAAGAAAGCGATATCAGCAGTATTTTGCTGTGCCTAATTAGCGTTATAACTAAGAGTATGTTTACAGATGCATGTTAATTTAAAAACGTTCGAGGAATGCAACCTCCTTTGATTCGAGTCTACCGTTCAGCCATCTCTTGAAAACTCGAGACAACGAGCCCGTGCGACAGTCACCGTCATAAATAAGTGATGATTTCTGTACCTTATCGCTTTTAATCGTTTGACAATTTCGTATGACATTTCAAAAACGACGTTAAAGTGACAAGGTTCATAAATTATAACTTATTTATGCCGGTGACAGTACTATCAGTTCGGGTGTTAGAAGATAGTTGCCAGTATTAACACTGCGCCGAGCGTACACCGGATGACAGTGGCACCCTCATTGCTATTATTGTGATTGTGTTTCTAATAAACTAAGGTATTTTCTTGAAATTGGTCTGTAGGGTTTTTGTACTACAAATGAAAACACAACTTATAGGGTATATCATATATTTCAATAACAATTCACCTTCGAGTTATCAATTTAACGGAAAAAAGTGGCCACCTTTTCCCGTTAAGCTGACTACTCAAAGGGTAATTGTTATTAAAGTTTGTTACGTACCCCATACATTGTGTTTTTACTTGCGCTACAAAAACGTATCGTCTGATTGCAAGGAAATTCTTTAGTTAATTAGAAAACACAATAATAGTAATGAGGGCGCCTCGGGACGCTCGACGTTTGCTCGGTGCAGTCTTGAGATCATCAATGTTTCAGTAAAAGACTAGTATCACATAGCTGCCTCATTTGCACAAAATTGCAGTGACACATAGCGGAGTTTCAAATTAATACACACCAACTTGAATTAACATTTTGTAAGCAAAAGCTCTAATACACACATTAAATGTCGGTTGTACATTGAGACACACTTTGTCGCCTAGCATAGCCATTTATACATTCGGAATATGGATATATAAATGGAAAGTAAAAAAAATAGGACCAATACTTTTATTTTTATCTTATTACTATAATTCGCGATAATTAAATGGACAGATTCCCACTTCCACTCCCACGTCCCAGTGTTGAGCATAGGCCTTCTCTCTTTTTCACCATTCGTCCCTATTAAATGCATGCTCATCTGTTTGGTCAGCCTCCGGTCTAAAAAGATTATTGTTTTCAAATTCGTTAGTTTAAAAAGTAACATTTTTATTCGCCAAATCGAAAAAAAAACCATCGGTCCTATATTTTTAATCTCCCCAAATACGAAATGGTAATGTTACAATACGTAAGTGATGTTTTCGTACTTACTCGACAAAACGTAGTCTTTAATTGCAATACATATTTATTACATCTCCAATTCTCCATTAGACCTTATATTCGTTCTTATTGGCTGTTCCCAATATGTATAATCGTACAGAAAGTCGGAAAGTCCCACTTAGTCGCAAAAAGCAGACGAGTGACGCAGAGGTTATCCTATGTACCGATTTGATAAATAAGTCGTCTGTCCAAACAAACACTGGTAACAATTGGTACAGCTCTTAATCACCAGATTTAACCTTTTTACGCCATTGAAAATAGTGCGTATGTTTGGTAAGATAAAATGGCCTAAAAAGGTTAAAAAATTAATGTTGCGATGTGTTCCTTAGACGGACAAGTTAGTGGTAGAATAGAATAATTCTATGACATTTTCCGATGACACACATGACACGAAATGTTTATTACTACGATAATAAGCAATAACTATCGATTGAACAATACAAATAACAACAAGCAATTTATGTAAAAAAACATACAAACCGTTTAACACAATGTTCAAATGCATGCCTATCACTAGCTATCGTTGGCTTTTAAATTATATAATAATTAGCGCACTTAAATAGTAATGTGAGTTATTAATAGCTAATTAGTATACTTTTAAGTTAAGAGCCGAGGCGTCGCTGCCGACTAAAATACTGTTAATATTAAAAAATAAAAATAATCAACGCAATAATTTAGTTAATATTTGGTTTACATGTAATTGGTGCATTGTTTACTTGTTTTTATCTTCATACCTTTGACAGCCACTACACTGCCCTCCTAAATAAAAAGGACGCAAGGGCAATTTGATGGTCAAAGCAAATTGAACCGTGTCTTAAATACTAAAGGTCACTAATACATTTACGATTTTATGAGACATACGGACTATAATTTATCTGTGATTATATTTGGTTGGCTAGTACAATTATAGTGGCCTTAAGATATGAAGGCCGCACTCAGTTGATGACGATTAGGTCGTTCCTTTGTAGCTTTTTCATACAGTTTGAAAAAGGAACGATTTAACTGTCTCTAAAATGTCTAGGCACGGCGATTATGTTTCAAATCCCGACCGTCAAAGGTACAAAGGCAAAATACAATCTAGTAGGCGTCCGACGCTATGCTATATATATCATACTTGTAACACTAAAATAACTAAAACATTTCAAATAGTTTCACTATAACCATTTCGACGCCATGTTAAGTATTCATGGAGTTTCATTAACTGTTTCTGAGGAGCAGATATATCAGTCATTGGCGATAAAAAGGTTAAAGTCGACACTTATTTTTGTAAGCGTTTTAACCTACTTATTTAATATTTGTTCTACAATAATCTCAGATATTCAGTGTAAAATATAATTATTAATATTAATTAAAATTAATTTTAATCCAACGCCGGTGTACACAATTTATTAATAAGGAATGTCAAAATCAGTGCTGGGTATCGAACGATATATTAATTTAGATAAAGGCAAGCAAATAAAAAAAAAGTCGCGCTGATCCTAATTAAATAAAAAAAATACTAGACAATACTTGAAAGTAACCTTGATACAATTCTAGTTTCTTTTTTATAACCACCAAAATCTTACTTAAATTTTCTCTTTTATTTCATTTAAAAATAACTGTCCCCAACTTAACAGCGTTCATATAAAAATTGGACCAACGCGACCAACTAAAAAGGTCCCTTATATATATTTACCATAAAGATCATATTTGTGCTCATACAAGTAAAAGCATTCCCCGTTAGTTGGAAAATTGATAATTTATAGTCTATAAAAAAAAATTAACATTCAAAAACCACGTGACATTGTTAAACAGCCAATCAAAACTGTTTTATCGAACTTTGACGTGTCAGTGTTCTGCTTCTATTGGCTGACGAACTATATCACGTGGTTGTTTTGTTTACATTTTTTTTAATACCTAAAGGTACAGACTATAGTCACGTATTTTCTTGCGAATAATTGAGGAGACGAAACAGTAAAAGTAAACAGCAACCATGATGGTTTTTAAAACTACGTGATTATAAAATTTAGATATGTAGGTCCAAACTAGTAACCGTTTTTAATGTGTAGTTGACGTTACGATATACATTGAATCGTAACAATACAGATTGGATGCCTGATGCCTATTTAACTGGCAAAAACCCCAAATGTACGTTAAACAAATACATAAAATAAAGTTAGGCATACCTAATGGAATTTTATTAGTGGGAATAAATGAGCCCACAACTAAAAAATATGAAGTCTAAAATAACTTAAATCGGCCATTATGGAAAAAACACCGAATTCGAATTTTCAACGGTTTAATTCTACACTCATTCTCACTCGATAAAGCATCAATAAGATAAACTTAATTTTTTAAGTCGAGCTCTCGGGTAAAAATAAATCTATTGAGGTAAGTAATAATATTAAAAAAAACCCGACTGCC
The DNA here is from genome assembly GCA_963966035.1 of Acleris laterana. Lineage (NCBI taxonomy): Eukaryota > Metazoa > Arthropoda > Insecta > Lepidoptera > Tortricidae > Acleris > Acleris laterana. The sequence goes on along the minus strand of OZ014438.1, from coordinate 956,247 downwards.
CTTACTCATTAATAGTACATTGTGTATTAAGGGTGGTAAAGAAAGAATTACAAACGAGAGTCTGTTAGAAGCCCGAAGCCGTAGGCTGAGGGCTTTAATGACTCGAGCTTTGTATTTCCTTTACCACCCGTGTAACATACAATGTTTTTCATCACAATTGCGAGGAAATGAAATAAAATCAGACAAAAGATCATATTTTTAACTTATTAGCGGCAGACTACATCATTGTCTGTGGCTTACCACAGATAATGTCAAACGTGTTCGGAGTCCGATTCTAGTGACATATGAGATCAATAGTTTATTATGCGAGATTGTTAGGAAATATTATTCAACTGACATTTCATCTCGAATGAAACTTCATATCGAATGGCACAAGAATTGGGGTCCTGACGTATTGTGATAGTTTGAGTCCACGTATAATATTTAAAAAAAAAGCTATTACGCACTTAAGTAACGTAATGGTAACAAAAAGGCCCGCGGGTATTATTTTGGATTTACGGTCGATTTTTCTAGCATGTTAGGAAACTATTTACGAGCAAGTGTGATGAAAAAAATATTACTTAATTATAATCAGAAGTTGGCAGAGTATTTAAAAATGTCTAGTTTTAGAGAACAAAAATGAATTTCGTAAGCAACTTTGCTGCTATAAAAACATCATATAATTTAATTATAAGAGATTCAATTATTACAAAATTAATAACATATTTCATGACATCATAATATACTCGTAAATTATGACATTAAAGGGTAGAATTTTCTACAAAGCGTACCTACCAACACATTTAAAAATAATTTAACAAAGTATATACCTAACTATTATCAAAAGCGTGTTCATTTTGCAAATAAAAAATAATAATTAAAACAACCAATACAACGAGCTAATAATTCAAAAACAACCTAAGTGCCGTCGGCTTTTAAGGTTTTAACCTAGTGCAATCGGGTTTATTGGAGTTAAGCTAGCGCAGTCGGGTTTTAAGGACACAAGCCAGCGCACAGGCTAAGCCAGCCAGTCTACCACAGCTTGTTGTGATAGAACTTGACATCAAAGTACCCCTGGTCGGTGAGTTGGGAGTCGCGACGCGGTGCGGCGGAGCCCGCCGGCGATGGTGCGGCGGATATGGCTGGCGCGACCGGCAGGGTCGTCGGGCGCTCGGGGCTCGGGGAGCTTGGAGGCGACGGAGCGGACGGCTTTGGCATCGGTTCCGGTTCCGGTATCAGTATCGGTTCCGGTGAGGGGCGCCTCGGCGGAGCGGCCGGGGCCTCTTCTGGGGTTCTGAATGGAACGTGTTTGCAGATTTTTTTGTTTTAAAGGCATGTAGTAAATATATTGAACTGTGTGTGTGTTACGCCTGCAGAAGGCATTGTTATTATCGAGTAATTATGTTTTTAAAGCTTAAAGACAGTGATAATAATGCTGATATTTATAATAATTAGTGTAATGGTCGTTAGTTATGTCCAGTTAAAAAAAGACAGTAGTTGCAATTTGATTGTTAAATAATGTTTAACATACAGCCATAATGTCAAATACGAAGTTTTTATTTACATATACATCCTTTTTGAAAGGGGATTAACTAATTATTTATTAAGTGACATATTGTAAGTACACGTTATTTATTGTAACAATGTTAACAATGAAGAAATGTACATGTTTAATTACAACATATTTGGTGAGCAGTTGTTTTTTTACACGTAACACCACAAGACAAGATGTTAGATAACAAAATCTTGATAAACCAAATTTTGAAAATGACACACTAAATTGTTCAGTTGACTACAAAGTGATGTACAGTCTGTGAGCACTTTTGTACATCTCTCTCACTCGCTCTTGATAAGATCTTATGAGAGTGAGTGAAAGATAAGAACAAGCCCGAAGCATCTTCTAAGAGTTATCGCACTTTTAGACCTTATTACAATGCATTAAGATTAACAAATGGATACCTACATGTCTTTGTATTCGACTGAACTGTACCACTATTATGTTAGAAAAAATGAAAATAATATTAATTTTTGAGAATAAGTTCTTAATACAGGTACATATTGACGAATAACTAAAGGATAACATTAATATATGTATAAATGAATAACCATTACCCTGGCTTTATTTAAAGTAGGTTAAAATAACGTATATCTGTAACGTAACTATGACATTAATTTTAATTAATAAACAACTTTTCAGGCTTTGCTAACTTTCTGACAAAATGTAAATTGCCAGCAATGTAAAGCACAGCAATTTGACAAGTGTAAATGACAGTCGACGGCTACTTTGATTATTATGATCTGCCCCCGTACCACGACATGCCTTGTACCAAGCAACAGCGATACTCATAACGATGAACACGCAGCACATGCGCCAGTGTTGGGCACTCAAGAATAAAATCATTATTTTAATGAAGATTCGTAAGAATAAAATCATTTCGATTTTATTCCTGTCAAAGTTACTCAAATAATTTTGTCGGGAATAATTTGTACGTGGGATTTTTTTTTTGTTTTTTTTTTTATTATTCTTTTTTTTATTTTGAATAAAAGTAACTGAATAAGAATACAGTAGGTAAATGTAACTTACGTAATATTTACGTACAGTACAGGTAGAAACTCTAGTACTTTGGTCTAATTTATACCCACTATGCTATCTTAATTAAATCTTGTAAATCGAACGTTATATGCCAATTATTTAAAAAGCTACAATAACCATTCGCTAGACTCTTTATATATTTTGAGTAAACAAATAAAATAATAATTAACTTATTACTCCTTTATGGTATAACCATACGCTGGTATACTACAACGTCAATAAAAAACCCCGCTATCTCCTGGATTCATGATCAAACCAATGACATCAAATGTATTCGACTCATATAAACAAACAAAACATATTAAACTTAAGATATATTAATGCGAAGGGTTCATTTAGCCATGAAAGAATTCCGGGATTCACTTCATCACCATCGTATCAAAGGTACCAAAAAAAACGTCATAAAAGTTACTTACACGTAAGTACATTGAAATGTGCCAAAACCAATATTTATTGTACTACAAAATTAATTTTATTCCAAATAAAACGTTAGTTAGAATAATCCCATTTCCAAAATAGTTATTTAAAATTTTATTCTTCATTTAAAATAAAAGTACCATGATTTATTCACTAGTAGACTGATGCAACTAAAGAGGTACAAGAATTATTCTTATTCAAATCGATTTGAATGAGAATAACTTTTCTGTTTTATTCTTATTCTTATTCAAGTTAATTTTTGCCCAACACTGACATTGCACTACATTAAAAATGGAAATGGACAGTATCTAAGAAAATTTATTTTGAAGTTATTTTAATTATTTTTTAATCGATAATACTTGCAAACAATTGCTAAAGTAATATATTATCGGCAGTTTTAATAAATGCCCGCATGCCGGTAACACACTGTGTATATATAAGGTGCTAACAAATTAGTTACGGATATTTTAAGAGATAATACATTACATTAAAACAATTTACTTTTAACTGTAATTAAGGAACCTTTGTATATCATTTTATTGTTTTAATTTACCGAACAAAAAATATAAATTATAATTAATCTTTAAAATAATCACCCCTATTATGTACCTGTCAAGATGTTTAACACTGTTTGTCAAAAGTTGTTTTTCATAAATGTCATTATGATTCGGCGGGAAAACTGTAGGTTATTAAATACTAGCATCTGAATGATAGTTTAAAGAGGTTCTAGAATGTCTAAAGAGGTCTCATTTAATTATCTTATTAACAGGGTGTTTTAACGTAGCAAATTTGTTTCCTACTTTTCTCCAAAAAAACATAAGAAAACCTATGATGTTTCATAATTAAATGTACTCCGAGAGCGGAGTACTATCAGCTGTAAAAATATCGGTATCTAATTTGTTAGCACCTTATAAATATGGTATCTCGCCTTGTGGCCGGATATATCGTTTTCCAACTGTTTCATTTGCCAACCTGCTTTTTTTTCTTGTCGTACGATAACATAATATAACGGAACTGCGTTTTAGGGATCGGTTTATTTACCAATTAAGAAAACATAAAATAAAGCCAGATATCGCATTGAATACAAAACTGACACATTCCAAAATCATTTCCAAAAGATTCTAATTTTAAAATGCAACACTGACTCATCTCGGAATGTGTTCGTTTTGTATTCAACGAACGATATGTCAAAATAACAAAACTTAAATTTAGCATCTATTCTATCACAGTGCATTGCATTTGCTACTGAAAACATAGGCCAGAGTTTTCGGTTCAACTAAGAGTAGAAAAAAACAGACAGTTGAGTATAAAAAAATATATATTATGCCTAAATCTATCTGCAAATTTTAAAACATCATCCATTTTTCACTCTCGTGAGCATTTTTATATTGGCACCTTGTTAAATATGCATTTATGATTAATAAATATATTTTAAAAATATGCAGTTGCGTATGCAAAAATGTCACAAGGCAATCTACATTAGATAAAAGAAACTAACTGGCTGGCTGATCGACCAACGCACAGCTAAAACCGCTAGGGACTTGAAATTTGGACGGACCTTGGATAAAAATAGATTTTTGGAAATTCATCGAAGCGTCTCTCTAGTAAGTGTCAGTCCTACAAATCTTGACGTCTGATATCTGCGATGTGATTTTAGTAGATAAGTAGTTTACAGAATGAACGATGCACCCCTACACATGGTACGAGGTACAGTCAAAATCAAAGATATGTTTACATTTTTGCACCTTATTCCATTGCAATTCAGTGCAAAAGTGTTAACATATATATTTGACGTCGACTGTACTTACTTCAAATGGTGTATCTGTTTTTTTCTAATTAAATACTTCTTTGGTTAATTTCAAATAATTGATGCACCAAAAACTCCAGTCTATTATAGTATATGTAGCGGCGGAAGATAAAAAATAAAATTAAGCTCTTAACACACTTCACTTGAGATAAAAGAAAACTGGTCACCACACGCGCCATATTTCTTTGCTCTCGTGTGTTTCAGTGAAAACATCGAATAATTCATACAAGCTTTATGAAACTTTAATCCTAAGACATAAGGCAAAATAAAATTTAACAAGCTTCTTAAAAAAACACTTTAAATAATAAAATTATTTTGTTTCTTTTTATCAAGAGATCTAATGGAAATAACAACAACAAAAAAATATGTCAGTTAAATAAATAAATGATTTCCAGTTTATATACATTGGAGTAGAAAAACATTCAAAATTTGGCAAACGCTTACCTGGTACTAATATAGCAAGAAAACAAAAAAAAATACAATCTAACTTCAACTCCAAACATATTTCTATTTTTAAAATGTATGACAATACCACGTCTAATAGAATTTCGCAGATTATTAAGTATAATGTTTAATCCATTGTTTCGCTCAACTGTAGACAGAATAAGCTACCTATTAGTAGGAGAGCCCACGACACATATATTTTTTTTTTTTTTTTTTTTTTTTATGGCATAGAGATGACAAACGAGCACACAGGCCACCTGATGGTAAGTGGAAACTGTGACCCATAGACATTCGCATTCACAAGACTGCAGAGCAATCCTAAGACTGCAAATGCGTTGCCAACCCTGAGGACTAAGATGGAATGCCTCTATGCTAGTCATTTCACCGGCTGTCTTATCCCCAAACCGGAACACAGCAATGCGAACACTGCTGTTTGGCGGTAGGTTAACGGATAACTGAACCTAGTTCGACAAGTCTACCGTATGATATATATGTAACTAGCGACCCGCCCTCGCTTCGTTTACATAACACAGATTCTATTATACATAAAAACCTTCCTCTCGAATCACTCTATCTATTAAAACAAACCGCATCAAAATCTGTTGCGTAGTTTTAAAGATCTAAGCACACATAGAGACTGAAAGCGAGAAACGACTGTTTTATACCATGTAGAGATATGTCACGTCATTAATGGCGGAACACGAAATGGCAACGCTGCAATTCAAAAGACCTGGTAAAGCTAATTTTTTTGTTATAAGTCCCTTGTCTTATATGTAGACCCCGTTATCTTGTCGCACTGACATTACTTTTCACAAGAGCGTGAATGTTTTTTTTTTTTTTTTTTTCCTATTTCTTCCTTTATCTCTCACATAACATTTTTGGCATGTTTTCCTGCTGATCTACGCATGTTATTTAATATTATATTGAATTTTTATAATTTTGCTTTATATAATGCTAGATTAAGTAGTACCATTGTAATATGTTTAAAAAATGACTGACTGCTGAGTTTCTTGCGGCGTTTCTTCTCAGCAGTGTCTCCTCTTGGGAAGCGCTGGTAGATTCTTGACGTGTAAAAGTGCCCGTGCGGCCTACTTACTGAATAAATATCTTTTATCTTTTTTTATCTTTTTATCGACTATCTAAATGTCGATAGTGTATGTCACTGATAATTTCAAAGAGGTGTCACTAGGTACTACTTATTAGTTTCTGACCCACTGAAAAGCCTGAACGGGGTGAATAAGTGGCCATACTGAACCACTGTCACTATGCGGCCAACCCTGAAATCGCAAAAACATTTTTGGACTTTTCATACATACGAGAGACAACCAATAAAAGTCTAGAGTGTACGTTAGTTAGGATTAATCATATATTCTCCACAATAATAACAATAAATTTTACACAATAATATAAATAATATAAACATCGATATCAAGAAGGTCGATAAAAAAATCATTCACACTCTACTGAAAAACAATATTTATGCGACAAGATAACGGGGTCTGTATATGATAATAAGGCTCCCAAGCTTCGTTTATTCTTCGCGTATACGACAATGCAGTGCAAGCCCCCGATTGGCCTCATCAGTGACAACAGTACTAAGTATCTAAAGTCGAGTCCAGAATTAGGCGAACTAACTTGACAGTTGTTGCTTGACAGTACACTAATGTTGCCACAGTTTGGCTAGTGCTGTAAATATCGATAGCTAATCGAACACATAACAGATTTGGAATTATCATCGACGATATATAGCGTTTGTCTCTATCGCACTTTCACATTTTGCCAGTAAAAAAGGGATGAATGATAATATGTATGGTACATGAAATGTAGCGAACTAGCCCGACAGAAGCCACCTAAAAGGATCACAATGGCCTGTTGTAATAACAGCATTATTTTTGCATTTTATTCCTAATTTGAGGAGTAAGTGTCGTAAATATTCGCTTTAAGCCGTACATCCTTCAGATCATAGTAGGTATATCATAAAAATTGCTGTAGTTCGTCCGTATTTGGCAAGTATGTATGAGTGTGAAAGTTTCGACGACAATTACTTGATAAAATATAAATAGAATCAGATTTATAGAAGGCACAAGGTTATATCGACATAAACCTATCACTATTTATTTTTCCCATGTCTGGCAACATTTCGGGCTGTCAAGTTAGTTCGCCTAATTCTGGACTTGACTTTAGTATGTTCGTTCTCCTCAAAAAACCAACGTTCATCTGAAAGATAATCAATTCCTGCGTAAGTAAAACTACTGCTGCATTTATGTATCGGACTTGAAACTAAAAAAAAAATGTGCCACGTTTTTCGCATTGCAGCATTTCCATTTAATGTTACTAAATAATCCGCAAAATTATATGTATGAAAACCACCGTTATCATAAAATTCTCCATATAAAACGTCAATTTCATAGGTAAGGAATATTTGTAAATGGATGTCGACAACCCCGCGAGACAAGGGCAGCCTATAAATTGTGGAGCTCACATACAGTGTGTTACCGGCATGCGGGCATTTATTAAAACTGCCGATAATACGTTGTGTCAGCAATTGTTTGCAAGTATTATCAATTAAAAATTACTTAAAATAACTTCACAATTAACTTTCTTAGATACTGTCAATTTTCAATGTAGTGCATGTGCTGCGTGTTCATCGTTATCAGTATCGCTGTTGCTTGGTACAAGGCATGTCGTGGTACGGGGGCAGATCATAATAATCAAAGTAACCGACGACTGTCAAATTACACTTCTCAAATTGCTGTGCTTTACATTGCTGGCAATTAAATTTTTGTAAGAAAGTTAACAAAGCCTGAAAATTTGTTTATTAATTAAATTAATGTCATAGTTACGTTACAGATATACGTTATTTTAACGTACTTTAAAAAAAGCCAGGGTGCTGGTAACACACTGTATGAAGGGTACACGAGAAGAACGTCTAGTCACCATTGTTTTCCCTATATCCCTGGCGGTAAACATTTCCCCCCTTACTTATAAACGTGGAATAAGATCGGAATAGTATAAAATATTATGCCATGCTTTGTCCTTATCTGTAATTGTGACATTTGCATCTGACAGAACGTGACAAAGCATGGCATAAACTATTCCAAGCTTATTCCACGTTTTTCCAAGTAACGTTAAGTTGATAATATCATACATTTTAAAAAAAAATCTTCGAATATATTTAACCGTAGTATAAATTTATGTATAAAATATTACAACCAAAGCTAGTTTTCTAACTATATCCATACCCTAAGGTGTCGATTTCAATAAAAATATAAAAAAGCTATTCAAATAACTTGGTAAAATTGTAAATAAGTTAAAAAATTCGAGTCGAGCCTCATCTTATAACTAATAGTAGATTGCTGCCGTCCACTTAAAACATATTCATGCTGAAAAGAAAATGAACAGAAATGAACTTAAGATACCAAAAATTACAAAACATGACAGGGGATGCTAGAACTTATACAAAAAAAAAGGGAAAAGAAACTAACAAATATGAAAAAACTTACAAAAAAAAAGGGATCAGCTCAACACGTCCAGACAGAAAGCGCCGAGTTTCCGCTACTCGTGGTATATATTCCTTATAGATAAATAAGGATGAATAACTAAAATTTAGAATTCTATTGCGTCTTATTAATAAAGTAAGTTTTAGAAGATTGACAAAGAAGTAAAATATTAATTGGGATTTAAGATTTTTACATAATATTATGTTCATGGTAGCTATTTTTCCAATGACATATTTCTGCATTCGTTATAGGTTAACAGGCATAAAAAATTTCAAAAAAATTCAAATTTTTTAGTCTTGTTATAACGATATCAAAATGAGTATATAAATGTTCAAAAAAAAGTTAATTAATCATAGTTATTTAAAACAGCAATAAAAAAAATAGGGACCTTTCGCCTGCGTTATTTGGTTAAATTAGGATGGACAAATGAAAAAAAAAGTTACTTTTTAAAGTTCAATGGTTCCAAAACCAATGAATAACCGTTATCTTCTGTCAAAAGAATCAAGTGTCTATTATTGGTTCTTGTCCATTACTGGATCCATCACCCTAAGATTAATTTAACTTCGCCGTCCACTACCTCCTAGCGAACTAAAATATAAATACTATAAGGCATCGTGCAAATAACATACAACAACAAACCATACATTTCTCGTAGGTGGGGTTTTATGATACCCAATTCCAATACAATATTGTAATTAATAATAAATAGAGAGCGAATTTGAAGTAGCGATTACAAGTTTAATATGGATATGACTCGTGAAATTTTCGACAAGATTTATAATAAAAAGGTGCGTAATAAATAGGATCTATTATGTTTGAGATGTATAAAACTTCTTTAATTAGAATAAAAAAAGACTTTACATATAGTACGTTGCAAGAACAACATTTACTGAATTTAATTAAATCTAAAATTGCATTGCGGTAAGTAAGTAATAAGATAACTGTACGACCAATAAACAACATTATCTACACTAATATTATAAAAAGGAAAGATTTGTTTTTTTGTATTTGTGTATGTTTGTAATGAAGAAAACTCAAAAACTACTGCGCCGAATACAAAAATTCTTTCACCTTTGGAAAGCTACATTCATCCTGAGTGACATAGGCTATGTTTTATTTTTCTGCGTGGACGGAGTCGCGCGCAACAGCTAGTATCTAATAAATTAATCTATCTAACTAATCGCACTAGTCATATCCATATTAAGCTTGTAATCGCTACTTCAAATCCTCTCTATAATAATAATAAACAGGAAAGGAATGTATTTAAAAACATTTTGTCTTATTAATTTGAACGGGTAGGACCTTGTGCAGGGTCCGTCCGGATCGCTACCACCATCTTATCCATTAACCTACCGCCAAACAGCAGTGTTCGCATTGTTGTGTTCCGGTTTGGGGATAAGACAGCCGGTGAAATTACTAGCATAGAGGCATTCCATCTTAGTCCTCAGGGTTGGCAACGCGTTTGCAGTCTTAGGATTTCATTGCAGTCTTGTGAATGCGAATGTCTATGGGTCACAGTTTCCACTTACCATCAGGTGGCCTGTGTGCTCGTTTGTCTTCTCTATGCCATAAAAAAAAAAAAAAAAAAAAAACTTGTTTTTAGTGGTACATTTTTTTTTATAATAAATAATTAAGGCCAGGGGGACAGTTTTACACAAATAGAAAAAAAAACCGAACAAAATGTCTAAGCTTGTGCTATGATTATATTATTTAAATACTTAAAGAACATTTAAGAGAGACCCGATTGATTCATAGACAGGAAGTTACTGGGATCAGGTAGTCGACTCGATTATTTAATTATTGATAATAATAATAAAGAAAAAAGAAAAAAAACAATACAGAAATAGTCCGTTGCCTTGCCCACCCTGTCGCGTCAAGATAACAAAGACAACAAACATTTCTTGTTCAGTAATACGATATGATATAATAAAAAACAAACTTACTTAAATAAAGCTATATAAAGCACATTTCAACAAATCATCAATCAGCCTAACTAAGTAATACAGAATGTAAACTTACTAAAACCATTTATTTGAACCCGAGCATGTCTAGGCGATAGATAAGGTTGGGGTATATAAATTATTGAAATCTTAACACTTTTTCAAATTTAAATAAAGAATGCACTGAACGCAAGTTCAATAATCTGTTACGATGAAAACATTACATACGGGTCTTATAATGGGCACTGAACAACGATGTAAACATTACACATGGGTGATACTTTTAGGGTTAACCGACTTAGAAAAAGGTGAGCTGTTATAAATTATATGCAATGATAAAATTAAAAATATTCGACACACACTAGCAAAAAATGTGGTAAAACACTTAACTCAAATAGCCTAGCAACTGGTTGAAAAATATGGTTTTAGTAAGTTTACATACTGTATAATACGCAAAAAAACAAAACGCAGGCAAAATAAAAAAAAAAACTATAGCTCTATCTCAACGATACATACAACAAAAGTGCAAATATTCATATAAATTAGACAAACTACAATCAAAAAAGTTAAATGTCATATTTTTGGGGACGGGTAAAAAAATAGTAATTAAAATCCCTATTTTGCGGCGGTAATACCATAGTTAAAGGTTAGTGAAAATTAATACAATTATTCATGTTTATGAAACATATAGAAAGCATTTTTTTAACAGCCTAGGCCTAAGGTGTTGAATACCCATGCGTTTTTCATATTAAAGTCAAACTTTAAAAGGTGCAATTATATTTTTAACTAGCGGCCCGCCAGCGATTTCTGATATTCCCTGTGGACTTTTCAATAATTTTCTTTCATACAAACCTTGTCCTGACAATGACGAAAACAGCAAAAAAGAAACTATCCAAATCGGTTCAGCCGTTTCCAAGTTGCGTGACCAGGAGAAATAGGGGTTCATTAAATTACAGAAAGTTGTGTATCTAATGGAAAGATTAGTCATATTTATAGACGTTAAGGGAAATTATGTGATTTTTTTAGACTTTTTCTAGCTTCAGTTTTCACACGTAAATAATGATTTGCACATGTTTTTAAATTGAAAAATAATAATTGATTAATAAGTTACAAAGGAAAACGTGGGGTACTCAACACCTTTGGCCAAGGCTGTAGTTATACCAGAAATACAAAAAACCATATTTTAGGTGAAATCGAAAGCGAAACATAGAAATTTAAAGTAACAATATTAAAGTTCATACATATCTGGCACAGTCTGTAAATCTAGTCTGTCGAATTATGAATTCGACTGTGGTAGCGTTTGAGGTATTTTATTCTTTTGGTTAGGCAATGCATATGTATATATAAACTAACATATCGCTTTAATTTGGTGTTCTAAATTACCCATACCCATGCTAAATATAAAGTCTAAAATGTATTCATTAATTCTATACATACCCATTTGAGTTTTCGACATACACTCGGTCTGTCGCTCCGTGAATAACCTGCAATTGATAATGAACCTTATTTATTAGTAAGTAAATAAAGACTTACAACAACTTTACTTTATCTACATATGACTATATTAATTTAAGAGTTCACAGTGACGTTTAAACTAATACAGTTTAATAACTATTATAAACAACTGTTATTACCATGGCAACGCTCATTAAAGAACTGTTTTCACACCTTTTTTTTTACCCGTCAACAAGATATTGTGGATTTGCTACTTGTACCCATGAATTTGATTTATAAACGTCTATGATAAAAAAAACACCTTTTATTTTCCATACATGTTTCAGTTGACCATACCAAAACTACATTAAAATGATTAAAACATGTTCAATTGCTACACCATCATGAATGATAAGTAGAAAAACATCAGAACGAGATAACCACTTACTAATTTTCTCAAATCATCACAACGTACATTCTTACGTCAGTCCCACCGCAAAATCTAGAATTTTAAAATCGGTATTGACGGGGGTGTGTAACAGTATAAGCCGAAGCTAAATCTTTTTTGGAAAAAAATGTCATCTACATTATTTAAGCCTCAGTTCAAAATCTTCTTGAATTGTTCTTTAGTGACGAGTTAGATTTCTCTAAAATATCTATGAATACAGCAGTGATCTTCATCTCATTTGCCCTATTGGTCAAAATAAGGAAACAGACAAACCTTACAAAAATAAAACCTATCCATGCAAAGCATAGATGGGTTCATTTATCGACGAGTACTTCGAACATTTATCTTTTTTTTTTTTTTTTTTTTTTTTATGTCATATAGTAGACAAACGAGCACACAGGCCACCTGATGGTAAGTGGAAACTGTGACCCATAGACATTCGCATTCACAGGACTGCGATGCAATCCTAAGACTGCAAATGCGTTGCCAACCCTGAGGACTAAGATGGAATGCTTAAACTTATAAGACAATAGATACTAGTTCTGCTGTCAGAAATTACAGCAGATTACCAGCGTTTTCCAAAAAAAACATTTCACAAACACATCATATTGCAAAAACCTTTTTTTCCCGAAGCTGTACGATAAACAACTTAATAATTTAATGCAAAATATGGTTACGGAATTAACAACAAGTTTTTAGAGTTGTTGGTAATTCTGCAGCTCTGCCTACCCCACACTGGGAATGACGGTGTGAAGGTCTGTACGTATGTACCTACTGTATATATCTCAGGTTTTTTTTATATAACTAACCTAACTTATAAGGTTCGACAAGATAGTCTTGAAATATATACATACATACATGACCTTACGCCTTCATTCCCAGGCAGAGCTACAGAATTACTAAACAACTCTAAATACTTGTTAATAATTCTGTAACCACATTTTTTTTAGTCTTAAAATATTTTCAGTTTCGAGAGAGCGTTTTTCAAAATGAATCAGTATAAGAAATGTTGAGCATGTGTTTGGATACCAATAACAATACAATAGTTAAATAATTTGGTCCATAATGAACGACTCCAATTTCAACTGGGATTATCCAATCTTAATGTGAATTCCGAATCGGTCACACGAGCGAACCTAATTTAGTTTCCAAATGTGGAATCTGCGGCCACATGGCCTGATTCCATAATTGAATATGTCATGAGGACATATACAGTGTGTTACCGGCATGCGGGCATTTATTAAAACTACCGATAATATGTTGCTTTAGCAATTCTTTGCAAGTATTATCAATTAAAAAATAATTAAAATAACTTCACAATTAATTTTCTTAGATACTGTCCATTTTCAATGCAGTCCATGTGCTGCGTGTTCATCGTTATCAGTATCGCTGTTGCTTGGTACAAGCCATGTCGTGGTACGGGGGCAGATCATAATAATCAAAGTAACCGACGACTGTCAAATTACACTTGTCAAATTGATGTGCTTTACATTGCTGGCAATTAAATTTTTGTAAGAAAGTTAACAAAGCCTGAAAATTTGTTTATTAATTAAATTAATGTCATAGTTACGTTACAGATATATGTTATTTTAACCTACTTTAAAAAAAGCCAGGGTGCTGGTAACACACTGTATAGCCCTGATATGCAAGAATATTTTCGAGAGCGTTCGGAACACCGAAATGCACTCTGGCGAGACTGTTGCAATATCAATTAAAGCTGTCACAAGGGTAATGGAATGATAACGCCAGTCTGGCGTTCCTATTTTGGTAATCAACCTGGAAATATAATAGAATGCTTTTTATAAACAGTCTGGCGGTACGATCAATTGTTCGTTGACACTCGGCAATTCTCGACATTCATAGGGAGAGATCGGATGTGCAAACGACACGAGACACATCGCTGCATATTCATGATATCAAAGTGTGCACTTTACAGTTTAGAACAGTAATGTAGATTGGGAAAACATGAGTTAGAGCCGGTATAAAAAAATTGGGCAAGAGCATATCGGTCCATGCTCAATGTAGGGTTCCAACACAAAAAAAACCGTCTAAAAACAACATGTATGAACAAATTTTCTATTTAAAGTTATTTGGTGTCGTCTTAGATGATTTTTAGTGGATATAAACACTTTAGTCACCTGCATCTCAGGAACTAATTAAGTCTCCTTAGTCGTGATAGTTTTCCTTTTAAATTCATTATATGCACTTTCAATTAACATATTTTTCAGATATTTAATGTTTGTAGTTTTGGATGTAGGGGGGAGGGACACTTTAATAACAAAAGCTAGCGCTTTAAAGCTTAATATTTCATAAACGGATCGGTTAATCGAAAAATTGTTTTCACATCTCATGCTCGTAAAGTCCTTCTTTATGCTGGGTATAGGCTGCATAAAATCGCATTTTATGCACTAGTGCATAAATGGTTGTCGTCATCTAGACTAAGATAATTAAGCCCTACAGCCAGACAGACGAGGTGACTAGATTAAATAAACATGTTATTTGAATAAGTTTACTTTAATTTTATTTATATTTGCATCGTAGTTGCATCTAACAAAAAATAAATTTAAAACTATTAAAAACAAGCATTATTAACAAGAACATTAAAAAATCAACGTAGGTATATAGGTAAACTTGGCAGTATTGCGTTCGACCTAAGTCAAAAATGGCAAACAGAAAATAAAAAAAAAATGACAGAAATACAGTGGCGGGAAAGAGGTTTTGGACTATTCATTAGTTTTTTTTTTTGCAAAACTTGTTGTTATGGAATTTAATTAAAATGTCGTCTAGTGAAGAAGAAATAGTGCTCACACCTAACACACTCATGGAAAAAAATGCAAAAGAACTTATTGAACAGACATTTTAATTCAAGTTTTTTTACATTATCAGTTATCACTGTTTTATTTCCTCGTAATCGAAGTGAAAAGCAGAGTGTATAACTCGGTCTTAAAACCCATTTTATCCTCGACTTAATTATCCAACCTCGCCTGCCGGCTCGGTTGGATACCATAAGTCTCGAAATAAAAAGGTTTGTTTTATGCCCTTGTTGTACAATCTACTATTTTACAAACCCTCAATATTTTTGAAAGACCTATCCAACGACACCCTGCACATTGGAGTAGACGAGAAAAAAAAATACGTTACGTGTATGGGAGGTAGAAGAGAAAAATAAATAAATCTCCACGTTACGAGTAGGGGAGGTACACAAAAACAAAAAAAAACAACCTTTTATTTTACCACTTTGTTGACGTTACTAATATGTATATTGTATATTATTCATGTCAAATTACAGCTTTCTAGTACTAAGGGCCGTTTTAATAAACTCATCTTGGCTGAGAGACCTGTCACAAGATACGTCAAAGTAAACGTCAAACCATAGAAGACTGTCATTTTTAACGCATCTCGGGACGAGCATTAGAGTTGAGATTAGTTTATTAATACAGCCCTAAGTCTCTGAGCTAGGCTGCGGACGGACGGACATGGCGAAACTATAAATATAAGGGACAATCTCACACCAATTGACCTAGTCCCAAACTAAGCTCAAGGCTTGTATTATGGGTACTAGACAACGATATAAATACTTATATTAGAGAAATATATACTTAAATACATTAGAAAACATCCATGACTCAGGAACAAATATTCGCGCTCATCACACAAATATCTGCCCTTACCGGGATTCGAACCCAGGACCGCTAGCTTCGTAGGCAGAGTCACTACCCACTAGGCCAGCACGTCGTCACGGTTCGTAGTTTGACTACGGAACCCTAAAAACACGTGCTCATTCTTTTTTCACGTGTTTAAACATAAATCAAGTCTATTATTATAGACTAATGTCTAACATATATCTAAATAAATAAAATCGGAGCCGGACAGTTGGGTACCTTTCCTCGTTACATTAGAACTAGATCACATTATCGCTTGTTTTAAAAATAAATAAAAATACTCACATCGGAGATAGAAGAGGGAGGCTTGCGAGCAGCGAAGCGTCCCACCGCCGCCGCGGGCACCACTGGAGTATTCCGCCCAGACTTGCTACAATAAAGCATAATAGTACATTATTGCCTAGGCGCGGAAAGTAAGGGATTTCCTGACGAAGTGGTTAGCAGGCCGAGCAATAGCGAGGCCTGCTAAAATACGAGTCAGGAAATTCTCGTTTCCGCCGCGGCAAATATAATGCTTTTCTCAAACTGCGAGGAAATGATACAAATACATAATTATAAGTATTTTTAAAAACCTTTGACAAATTCGGAGAGAATGTTTTATTGAAAACTACGAGTATCAGTGAAGATAGTTTCACGCACAACGCGCCGCCGCCGGCCCACACTGCACCCACAAGTTGGGTGTACGGGATTTTTTTCACGTTCCTTTCGATTTTATATGCAATAGAGAGCACTTTAAATACTGGAAAAGGGCCGAATCTTAAGTACCCGAAACCGACGTGCGTGCATGACTCGATGTATGAATGTGGAAGAAGCGAAAGAAATTTGTCAAGATCGTAGCAAGTGGAAAGAAGTGGTCTCTGCCTACCCCTCTGGGAAACAGGCGTGAGTTAATGTATGTATGTATGTAGAGAGCACTTTTAAGAAAAATATGGACTTGGATGGAAAGTGTTTTCATATGGTTTTTTTACTTCTAGGAGTAAAATGAGGCACTTTCCATCCTTGTGTTTCAATCGGAAAACCGTTCTTTCCGAGCATGTTTGAGAAAACCATCATGCCTTATTCGCATTGGTCCAGCAAAAGCATAGCAGTCGAAGTACATTGACGAGTTTGGTCTTCACGAGTTGAGGCGAGAGCTATTGTAACGACGCAATGTACTTGTACCGGGATGCCTTATGGTCATAGCAGAATTCATAATAGGGTATTTGACAAGAGTGAAATTAAATTGATTTTTCATTAACAACAGATAAACATTATAAAAATACTAGGAATACATCAACCTTTTATTTATGTTTGCTGCTTTAATATTTTTAAATTCATAAAATCCAACAATAAGGACGCTGTTTGATTGTGACGTCACAAGATAGTAATCCCTATAAATTCCATAGTAACGGAGCGTTTTTGATGTTTCATAAAAGTTAGCTGATTTGACTTTTGTCAAATACCGTATTGAATTAACTATAGTTCATTCGTTATAGAAGGGTGAGTTCATCGAAAGTCATTTTTCACGTGACCATTTTTTGAGGAAAGATAAAAAAGATAAAACACATTTATTCAATAAGTAGGCCCTACGGACAGTTTTACACGTCAAGAATCTACAAGAGACTACTGCCGAAGCGAAACGCCGCAAAAAACTCGGCTGTCAGTCAAGTGTGAATAATTTATCCAAATCAGAATTTACAATTTGCAATCAGAATATACAGGGTGAAGCCTGTAACTAAAGCAAAAAATTAAAACGTAGATTCTACTCCTCAAACTAGACAACTTTTGTTTGGCAACTTTTTAAAATCATAAAGTTTTTGTTATTTTTTCAAACAAAGTAAATAGTATTTTCAATGTACTTAAAACTGCGTCTAATTGACATCGCCTGTCAGTCTAGTCACTCTACAGACATAATCAATTTCATGGTACATTGCGTGTTCGAATTAACTTTAAAATGTAATAAAATTCAAACCGCAAGTTTTTTTTCGAAGTTGAGGAGAAGAATGTACATTTTTAATTTTTGCTCTAGTTACAGGCCCCACCGTGTATAATAGGGTATTTGACAAGAGTGAAATTAAATTGGTTTTTCATTAACAACAGATAAACATTATAAAAATACTAGGAAAACATCAATCTTATATTTATGTTTGCTATTTTAAGATTTTTAAATTCATAAAATCCAACAATAAGGACGCTGTTTGATTGTGACGTCACAAGATAGTAATCCCTATAAATTCCATAGTAACGGAGCGTTTTTGATGTTTCATAAAAAGAAGCTGATTTGACTTTTGTCAAATACCGTATTATTGGCAATCGGCAACTTATGACAACTCGAAATTATATGCGAAATCAGAAAAATGCCAATTTGAAATACATCAACGAGGAAAATTGTCCGTACGGAATATCGTCGAAAATGGAATCATGCCCACGGTAAAATTTACCAATTACACTTGGGAGCAAAGAAATCGAGCCACTTAGTACTGAATTTCAATAGAAAGTGACTAGATTTCTTTGCTCCCAAGTATAGATATATTCCGAAAGAAATAATAGCCATCTGTATTTACGGAGACTCAGAAAAATTACCATAAAATTTGTTAATACGTTCCACGTGAAATATGTATGTAAATTTTTGGTCGTAATTCGTTTTGAGCCTATATTCACTTTGTGCGTACTATTTTTGTTTTTGTTTTTAATGGACAAAATTAAGTTCGTGCTTAATTACTTAACAACGAACATAAATTCTGTCATAAATACTTTTGCACAATTACATTTTGGCAACTTCACTTTGGATTTTTAACCGCCGACGCAAAAAAGAGGGGTGTTATAAGTTTGACCTGTAAGTCTGTGTGTATCTGTCTGTGGCACCGTAGCTTTTAAACGGATGACCCGATTTGGATGCGTTTTTTTTTATTTGAAAGCATGTTTTTTGGCGGCGGTTCTTAGACATGTCTTATCAAAATCGGTTCAACCGTTTTTGAGATATAGAGGTTTTGTTATGATCCAAATTCAAAATGATCATAGACGATTTTTCATTCGTACTTAATGACAGTAAGGTAAATCATACACTGAAACAGGGAACCTCCGTTTTTCGTCAGTTAATAATAGGTAGTTATTTGACCCAAAATGACTTACTTCTCCGGCACGGTGATGAAGAAAGCCGGTGACACGGCGAAGTTGTTGCTCTGCCGCATCAGACGGTCCACTCCGTAGTTCTTCGCGAGGAACATCTCCATCTTCGACGAGGGGCCGTCTATGGCCAGGTCCTGGGGACGGCTCCCAGTGTCCTGGGGGGTTTTAGGTGAGGGATGAGCAAAACCTAAACGTTGGTTAAGTTCTTGTTGTTGTTATTTTTTCCCGAGACCAGAGTGAGAGAGCTTTGGTTTTAATATGATAAAAACATTGACGGAATAGAATTCGAGACCAAGGAGACGTTGGCGAGATGAGCTTGATGTCTTCAAATGGGGCTGGTGGGAGTCTGCCCAAAATAGGGCTACGCGGAAGGAAGGGAGGGAGGCCTTTACCTTGCCGTGGGACATTAAAGGCTCTTAAATAAATAAATAAATAAAAATTGACGTTTAAATGTATCAAAGAGTGATAAGACAAAGTAACTTTTTCAATGGGTGAGTGGTTGGGTGGGTAAATATACGTGTGGTTTAATTTTTACCATGTTGTATTTTTATACCTTTAAATATTTTGCTCTCGCTGCAGAAGTGAAAAGTTGTAAATGCAACACGAGACCAAACTTGTTTGCATCTTGCAATTCTTCTCTAACTCGGGATTCAAAACCAACACTTGCAGTAAAAGCCAACTTTGCTCTCTTGTTACACAAATAATTTACCATATTTCAAGTGAATAGATTCATTTTCAATACTAGCTTCCATATCCCGCGGCAGGATCGTCCACGCACAACGTGGTCTATCCCGCCCACTCCCCCGATATATTACATAATATAAACTCAGAGAAAACAATAGAGGAACAACTAGTATACGTTGTTGTAAGTTAGATATAAATAACAGCTTGGTTCATATAAACAAAAGGGTTATTATTATCACATTACAATTGATGTTTTTAATTATTTTCTGATACTTCATTTTGTTTATCCTTTGGCTTAACTATATGCGATTTGTCGGAACATTTGAATATGTTCAACATAAATAGTATTAATTTTGAAATAAACGAGTATTTATTGTTATAATTGTTAAAAATGCACATTTTAAAGGAAACAAAACCAAAAACACGCAGAAAACGATGTCAATTACCTATCCAAAAATAAATACAGCATAGGGTAAAGTCACCATCAGTGATGAGCCAGAGACCTGTAGTCGGGCTTTGCCTATACTTTGTGTAAGTGAGAAGAGTGGAAAAGATATACCTATTTCCCACTCTTCGCACTCATATAAGGTCGACTACTGGTAACTTTAAACTACTTAAAGTTTGAATTATTATTAATAACTTTTTCGAGTCAAATCGGTGAAATACTGGAAAAGGACCGAATCTTAAGTACCCGAAACCGACGTGCGTGCATGACTCGATGTATGAATGTGGAAGAAGCGAAAGAAATTTGTCAAGATCGTAGCAACTGGAAAGAAGTGGTCTCTGCCTACCCCTCTGGGAAACAGGCGTGATTTAATGTATGTATGTATGTAAAGTTTGAATTCAAACCCATGCCTTTTTGTAATAAAATTCTTCCCGTTCCTCTAATTTTGTGGTGAGTGTATAAACCAGAGGTTCCCAAACTCTTTTGTTTCATAGACCACTTTCAAAATTTTGCTGGATCCGGTGGACCACCTGCTACATTACAACTAATTTCAAAATCTCGGAAAAAATGTGAAGATTATATATATCTATGGAATAGTATGGAGACTTGCGTTGTTGCTGAATTTCAACGACGACGACGACGAGTTTTGGAAAAAAAAGGTTAGAATTGATTGCTTGATAAAGCTAATTATGTAACAATAAAGTCGATTGTAGTACTGAATATGGAATATGCAAATTTATAAAAGTAACAGTCGCTGAACTTCTTAAAATATTATCTGCCTATCTATATCTTATTTTTTTTTATGTCATAGAGAAGACAAACGAGCACACAGGCCACCTGATGGTAAGTGGAAACTGTGACCCATAGACATTCGCATTCACAGGACTGCGATGCAATCCTAAGACTGCAAATGCGTTGCCAACCCTGAGGACTAAGATGGAATGCCTCTATGCTAGTCATTTCACCGGCTGTCTTATCCCCAAACCGGAACACAACAATGCGAACACTGCTGTTTGGCGGTAGGTTAATGGATAAGATGGTGGTAGCGATCCGGACGGGCCCTGCACAAGGTCCTACCACCCGCAAAAATAGGATAAATCAAGCTAACATTTTAATAGTTCTTCACTATCGAACCCAAATTAATTTTCATGCACCCCCACTTACGATTGTGGACCCCCATTGTGGTCTCCCGTGGACCCCTGGGGACCACTGGACACTGGGAATCACTGGTATAAACCAACCTGCAGCATATAGTCGAAGAGGCGCTTGCCGTTGCCGCGCCGCTGCCGCGCACCGCTCACGTAGAAGTCCAGGACGCAGAGAGGCTCCACCTGGCACACCTTGTCCCGCTCGTCGAACAGGTACAGATGCTTGAAAGCCACTTTCAAGAAGCCAATCGTTTCGCCGTCACCGCTGGAAAAAAAAACTAACTTCCAGAGCTGCGAGCTATAGTTGCGTTAATCGATATGGATAAACGTAGAGAAAATATCTGTCACTTTATCAAAATCAAAATATTTATTCAGTAAATAGGCCACATGAGGGCTCTTTTACACGTCGGTAATATAGGGTGAGTCTACCAGCGCTTCGGACAAGACCATCATTGCGGAGAAGAAGCGCCGCAAGAAACTCCAGCAGAAGGTCATTTTTTCAATCATAATAACATAGTACTTAAAACTAAGTTACATTAAGTAAAGTAAGTTACATTAGGTAATAAAGTAATAAATAATAAATTCTTAAAAGTACCAAAAATATTTTTTTTACAAATGTAAGGTCAATAAACCTTAAACTTGATAAAAAAATCTTTGAGAACAACACGACGAGGTCTCTACGTCAAAAAGCCGTAACTAGAATAATTTATTTAAGTAAAAAAAAGTCCTTGCAAACGTGAACAGACCGGACCCCACAAACAGCACCCGTTCACGAGTATGACGCGTATCTCAGCCATCGCCTCTCTCAACCATATGTTCGGGAAAGTGGCGACCCGATCAACGAGACGCCGCCGTAAGCAAAGACCTTTGAGCGAGCGTGACATGCTCATGCTGCCGGACAACATAAAAGTAATATTGTGTGAAGAAGCTGTCCGGCGAGAAACATCACAGTGTGTTCTCGTTTAAAAGCGTCTTGTACACACAAGAACTAGTAAAGATGATCCATATGATCCATACACCGGATTGAAGGGGGCAAAAATGTACCAGTGCTAGTTGATTCATCAAATATCGACTAAGTTTATCGACAACTTTTTTCGGAGACATATGGATCTTACTTGCAAAAGTAAGTTGTACCTTTATCTTCTATATCTGAATCAGCTTTCCATGAAGATAAACGATCTGTTTTCTTTCGAGGCATTTTTAACCGACTTGAAAAAAACAAAAACGTTCTCGATTCCTCGGATTGCTAATAGTACATTATTGCCTAGGCGCGGAAAGTAAGCGTTTTCCTGACGAGTTGGTTAGCAGGCCGAGCAACCGCGAGGAATCCTCCTTTCTTTTCTCAAACATGTGAGGAAATAACACAAATTCACATTGGAATGCAAATGCAAAAAGAAACACACACTCTGTGCGAAGAAAGCGAGCAGTACCTTGGCTGTTTGGAATTTTTGTCTTGGTCCTTTTGATTTTGTATGCAATTGACAGCATTTTTAAGGATAATATGGACATGGACGGAAAGTGTTTCCATATGTTTTTTTTACTCCTAGGAGTAAAATGAGCCAGTTTCCGTCATTGTGTTTCAATCGGAAATTCGTTCTTTCCAAGCATGTTTGAGAAAAGAATATTGTTGTACTGAATGAATTTGTAATCCAATGTAATTCCAATGGTTGACCAAAGTGACTCGAGTAAAGAGTCAATGTCAGATACCGGATGTTTATAGCTGCGATAAATATAAATAAAAGAGGTTCGCACATAATTAAACGTATTCAAACTTGGCCATTACTTATGATAATGATGATTAAAAAATGCTTTTTATCGATGTCGATAAGCTTAGTCGAGCTCTGCCTACCCCACTTTGGGAACGAAGGCGTAAGTGTATGTATGTATGTAAGCGTGGTTACAGGGTGCACGGAAGAGTTGTGTAAAGTCTTCCTAACAAAAATTTCAAATACATATAGCGACGGCAGTGTTTGAATATCTATTTCCTTGAAGAATTCCCTCAATGACACGTTATAAATGGGTGAATTGCACAAAAAAATTACATAACTTTTTCCTTTGTGTAACGAAGATTTGTCATGTAATCATATGCATAATTTTCGTTACACAAAGGAAAAACAATGGAACAAAGTTAACGTTGTCTCAATTAAACCCTTTGCAATTAGCCATGCTAACTTTTTAAATATGTATGGATATCTCAAAACCATTTCGAGAAACAAGCTTTCGGTACAGTTTCTGTATATCAGATTTAAAAAAAAGTCTCACATTATTAAGGTATTCGTTGAAATGTTTTGACCTTCAAATGACCTTTCTGTGAGTTATCAAACGAATAATGGATATGATTCCATTGCCATATTTAAAAAAAAACCGACTGACGTCTGTCTAGTCTATATATTATCATATCAAACACAAATTTGACATTGACTTGTCGTTTCTTTTCGTAAATTGTTTGTTTATTATAATTAATAAATGCAATCTAATTTATACGAGTACTCAATGGTCAAGACTTTATTGTTAAACCATTGTGTAAAAGTAATGTGTTTGTTTTAAACAGGTACATACGAGTACATTTAAATGATCTTCACAACAAAACTGCAAATAGTTCTTGAAGTATTTTTGCTTCACTTCACGACACCATTCCTCTCGCCGTCGTTCCGGGATTGGTACGAATAACAAATCCGGGTTATCCCTGCTGTTATTCGGACATAAAGGGACGAAACACTTGTGGCCTTCCATTTCAAACAAGTTCAGATAGTGATTTCAAAATTTTTTGAGCCCGTCCTCGGTGACGTTGACACCTTGATGTTGACTTTACCATAGACTTTACTGTAATTTCTTTTTATGCAGGCGAAGACTACATTATCCATAATGCGTTTGATGACGTCACGTCAGCAATAAATTAATATATTTTTTTAATGTAGATAGGATTAATTAAAAACAAAAATAACGAAATTACTTTCTTAAAATAGTCTATATTTATCAAATAAATTATAAAAACCATACAACAAAAATATGAAGCATGGCCAATTCACCCAAATAGCTCTAGTAGCCCTTTTTTGCAAAATAAACACTGTATCGATATATGTATGTAAATGCACAATTTTGTAAACATAATCACGCATATGTTTATATTTGGTAAGTTATTGACTGTTATGATATCAAACATTTAATTTGTCTGCTAGCCCATCATGCGTAAACATTACACTACATGATATCACGCCTGTATCTTAGGGCCGTATTAATAAACTAATCTCAACTTTAATGCTCGTCTCGAGATGCGTCAAACACGACAGTGTTCTATGGTTTGACGTTTACTTTGACGTATCTTGTGACGGGCCTCTCAGCCAAGATGGGTTTATTAATACGGGCGTTAGAGGGGTAGGCAGACACCACTTCTTTCTACATGCTACCATGCAGACAAATCTCTTGTGTTACTTCCACATTCATACAAAAGAGACATCGATTTGGGAAATGGGACACACAATTAAAACAATCACCCTGTACGAGTTAGGGAATGCAAACCGGTAAACCGGATTACCGGTTTACCGGTAATACCGGCCCAGTCCGGTGTCGGTAATTTACCGGTAAATTTTAGAGATTACCGGTAATTTACCGAATGGTGTTTAAAGGAAAAAAAAAACGCAAAACAACGTTGTACGTGCAAATTCTGTTGCAAATATCAGAATAAAACTCTAACTAACTATTTATACTCATACTGACCTATGAATTATTAGTGTTATCGCTCGCGCTACCGACTTTCCTGTTTGTACCTGCCTACCCAATAAGTAGTTAACTTAGGAAAAAATCGACAACCTTATGTTTGCATATTCTATAGGCTTCATACTTTTGATTGGTACGTACAAGTAGTTTTTGTGGTGTATACAGTGTGTTACCGGCATGCGGGCATTTATTAAAACTGCTGATAATATCTTGTGTCCGTAATTGTTTGCAAGTATTATCAATTAAAAATTAATTAAAATAACTTCACAATTAATTTTCTTAGATACTGTCCGTTTTTAATGTAGTGCATGTGCTGCGTGTTCATCGTTATCAGTATCGCTGTTGCTTGGTACAAGGCATGTCGTGGTACGGGGGCAAGTCATAATAATCAAAGTATCCGTCGACTGTCATTTACACTCGTCGAATTGCTGTGCTGTACATTGCTGGTAATTAAAATTTTGTTAGAAAGTTAACAAAGCCTGAAAATTTGTTTATTAATTAAATTATTGTTATAGTTACGTTACAGGTATACGTTATTTTAACCTACTTTAAAAAAAGCCTGGGTGCTGGTAACACACTGTAGAAGTAGAAGCGTTTATTTTATATTTTAAAGTTGATTGTTGACCAGAAAATTAATTTTGAAGTTGCCTTGGCTACTTAGGGAGTTATTTAAACAATTTCAAGAATAGAAGATTGATTGATATGTTAAAATGGGTTTTAAAAGTGCTTTGGGTACCAAAATATAAGATTCCGAGTATTTTCTTTTTAACAATGTGACTACCGGTAATTTACCGGTATTACCGGTAAAAATTTACAGAGACCGGTAATTTACCGGTTTTCAAATTTGGCCGGTAATTGCAGCACGATGGGTCGAACGTATAAGGCTGCTTAATTGAAAATGCACGCGCTACAATGTGTTTTGTTCGCACTGACGGGACTACTTAATCTCGCCGCTTGGATATCACTCGACAGTCCGCACGACCGGCGTTGTTTACAGAATCACTACCCAGGTCACTGGGAATAATCGTGTTGTCAACGTTTTGACAGCTCTTACTTGACAGTAATGGCGGCCGAGTCAATAACAATACCGTAACAAGAGAGCCCAGACATGATGCACTACGCTAGCTAGCGTTTCTCTTCGTTTAGTTTTTAAACCAATCGCGTCACTGGCTTTTGTGGACTATGAGAAGGCGTTTGATTCCGTTGAAACCTGGGCTGTTATGGAATCCTTGCAGCGATGCCAAGTAGACTATCGTTATATCGAAGTGTTGAGATGCCTGTATGACGCTGCAACCATGAGTGTTCAAGTACAGGACCAGTTGTCTAAACCCATCCAATTGCGCAGAGGAGTAAGACAGGGGGATGTCATATCCCCGAAACTGTTTACGGCCGCATTGGAGGATATTTTTAAGACGCTGGACTGGAAAAGCATGGGCATAAACATAAACGGCGAACGCATCTCACACTTACGATTCGCAGATGACATAGTCTTGATGGCGGAGTCGCTGCAGGAACTAAATCAGATGCTGGACGGCCTAGCATCAGCCTCGCGACGTATTGGTCTCGGCATGAACTTGGACAAAACCAAGGTCATGTTCAATGACCTCATTGATCCGAGACCCGTCGTCGTAAATGGTCACCTTCTTGAAGTTGTTTCGGAGTACACATATCTAGGACAAATATTGCAGTTAGGTAGAAATAACTTCGAGAGGGAGGCCAAGAGGAGGATCCAGCTGGGCTGGGCAGCGTTTGGGAAATTTCGTCAAGTCTTCTCTTCACCCATCCCACAATGTTTGAAAACTAAGGTTTTCAATCAGTGCGTCCTACCCGTTATGACCTACGGAGCCGAGACGTGGACACTCACGGTACGGCTGGTCCATCAATTTAAAGTTGCTCAGCGAGCTATGGAAAGGGCTATGCTCGGAGTTTCTCTGAAGGATAAAATTCGTAACGAAGTTATCCGACATAGAACCAAGGTCACCGACATAGCTCTCAGGATTAGCAGACTGAAGTGGCAATGGGCCGGACATATCTGTCGGAGAACCGATAACCGATGGGGTAAACGAGTTCTGGAGTGGAGACCGCGGGTCGGCAAACGTAGTGTGGGACGACCTCCGGCGAGATGGGGTGATGATCTGCGAAAGATTGCTGGCAGAAAGTGGATGCGTCAAGCTGAGGACAGGGCGCGATGGCGCGCATTAGGGGAGGCCTATGTCCAGCAGTGGACTAGTATAGGCTGCAGTAGCGAAGCGTCCATACAACCCGATTCCCAGCGGCTTCCCTAAAAATTCCTATGCATAGAGTAGGTACCACTAGGTATACAAACAACAAAACGTAAAACCGAAAGTAACCCGGTGTACTATAGCTTTACCTTGCTTACCAAGCCGAGATCTATCACTCGCTCGCACCCATTCACTAACCTATATTACTAGAAAGAAACAAGAACAATATTTTCGTATACACGCACACACGCTCAGTTACATTTACCTACGCGCGCTCGAACTTACACCCACAATTTTATTAAAACCGCCATACATGCCGGTGACTCAGCTCCGGACTTGCACTAACACATTTAAACATTTTCCTAGCGCTTCCAACTCGCACACAGACACAGCGGCACGTGAGACGTAATGAAAATTAGAGCGAGAAAGCTCGCCACGGTCCGAGGTGGCGTACCGGCTTATTTTATCGAATTTTAAGCTTTAAGTGCATGAATTATCTTTCTTTTCCCAAGGACGCTGTCGCCGTCACAAACGACCTTCGACCTTTAGTAATAATAATTTGCCAGTTTGCCGCCATTACTTTCGCTTCGCGGCGCGCAAAGATGCACGGTGTTTCCATTAAAGTTTTTTTTTGTTATTTATTATAATTGCCTAGTGTTTTGTTTTATGAAACTCAGTGAAATTTAGCTCGCTTAGCGTTCTGTGATTGTTGTTTATTGTTATTATAGTGTTTGGCAACTAGGTATCTGGCGTTTCTTGGCGACGACGGAGGTTTGTTTCAATTCCGCTTTTAATACGTTAGGTACCCTTAGGTTTTGCTTAAATCTATTTATTCAGGTTATATTCGTGGTTTGGTTTTTAAATATTGTCGTCTGTCTGTATCTACTCAAAGTACAAATGGCTGAATTGGTTCAAATTGTCTGGGCCGATCTAAGACGATATCGTTTTTACCTGCCAGATTTGCCCTGGGCAAAAACAAGCAAGAGAAGAGAACGCGAAACATAGAATAATTAAAAAAATATTTTTCACTTAAATAAAGTTACAAATATTAGGTTATAATCGCATGGCGGCACAAATTGCTCTATTATTTAATATATAAATCCAGTCTTCAAATTAACAGCTGTTTTAGGGTAGGAAGCGGTCGGCCGACCGCCCAGGGCGCATGTTCTTCAGGGGCATCTAAGGCTGGTTATTTCATTCTATTTCATTTTTTCCTAGCAATGACCTCAAGTGTCAAAATCTATCAAGCCGAGGCTGCAGGGCGTACCACAAAAATAGTCATACAATACATACCAGGGACCCGACCAGCCATTCCCCGATAAAAGCCTTTAAAAGACTTACCTCTCGAAGTACAACCCACTAAAAGAATAACCCCTTTGGAAGAAATATACGACTTAGTTGTTTGTTAAACTAGCCATCACATAAGGGAAACCTAAAGAGCAGCAGTAAATTGATATCCCTCTTATTGCATAACCAAATATAAGGGTAACCCTTAAAAATAGCGCTTAAAAAGCCAATCGAACGGCTTTTTTAAGTTAAAGGGATATTGGTATCACTCATAATTATAGCGCTACAAAAGCAAAATCGAGCAAGACGTACACGGAACGGATTTGGTAGGTAAGGGTAACCCTTATAAATAGCACTTTAAAAGGCAAATCGAACGGCTTTCAAGCGATACGGTTTTCTAAATAAATCCTTATAAAAACCCATTCGAAACCACTTGAATGGGATAGCAGGCCGGTCCCTCATACATACACTCGAAAGACATAACCCTCAAGGCACAATCGGGTAAAAAGGCAATTTTGTGTATACTGGTGTTCCAGTACTAAAATAGTTTGAATATATCAGTCTATACTAATATTATAAAGTGGAAATATTTGTATTTGTGTATGTTTGTAACAAATAAACTCAAAACTACATGATTGATTTCAAAAATTCTTTCACCATTAGAATGCTACATTATATTATGAAACCGCGATTAGTTTGGGATTGGAATAGCTGTCAATTCATATGCACTTTGACGTAAGTATATGGTAAAACTGTCACCTCTAATCCCTTTCTAATCGCGGCTAGATAATACCTGAGTAACATAGTTAGGCTACTTTTTATCCCGTGTGTTATGTTCCCGTGGAACGACCGAAATATTAATTACACGCTGAAATCGCTGGCAGAAGCAAGTTTGAAATATAGTCGCGGGCGGCAGCAAAAACGATATTATAATTTGCTTATCTACATATTATAGAACAAAGTCGCTTTCCACCATCTGTCCTTCTGTATGTAAGGTATCTTTTAAACTACATAACGGTTTTTAAAGCGGTTTTGATCAATAGACAGTGATTCTAGAGAAAGATTTATTTTGAGTATGTACGGGTGTGCGAAGCAAGGGGGGGCGGTATTATACAGGGTGTCGGCTCACTAGTGGTCCAAATGAAACAATTAAATAAGTAACACCCAGGGCTACCAAAAACACCCCCATATATGTTCAGCGATTTTTGGTACTTTCAGAGATATTGATAATTCTAGTTGGATTTTTTGTAATTTTTACGAAATACTCATCATGTTGATGTATTATTACAATAATTTAGTAGTTTCTTACATAGATAGAATGATTATAAACTTAGAATGTTTTTAAAGCTACATGCCAGTTTTTTTTTCATGTCAACAATGTTTGCTTTTCCATACTAGATGATAAACTAACATGGGGTTCACTTAGTATGGATAAAGTAACTTAGTGTGTGTTTTTGGGTGTGACCTATTGTTTTTTCATGTCAACAATGTTTGCTTTTCCATACTAGATGATAAACTAACATGGGGTTCACTTAGTATGGATAAAGTAACTTAGTGTGTGTTTTTGGGTGTGACCTATTGTTTTTTTTTCATTTGGACCACTTGTGAGCCGACAACCCAAATGTATAGAAGATTAAATCTCCTTCTTTCAATGGTAACACAGTGGACCATTTACGCGTTTGTATGAAAATAGTGGTATGTCAACTAAATTATCAGAACTTTTCGCAAAAAAAAAACTTATTTGGATAACTTATATACTCTTCTATTAAAAAGTAATCTTGAGACAAAATAGTTTATATCAGGCTCTGTGTAAACAGTGTTGTAAAAATAAAACGTAATTCAGACCACGATATTACCTCACTACTGACTAGAAAGAATAAATAAACAAAGCAGTCTTTATCACAATAGGTAAGTGGACGTATGTCATGCTTGCAATCAATTCTACTGGTGAGGTATCCACAGCATTGACGAGTTGAATCGAAATCGTTAACCCAACACTGATTTCTGTTTACACGAGCAGTACTAAATTAAAAACTGACGAAGGTATCTTACACCCACTTGCAAGTAAAACGCGCACTTTCCATTTTTCAAATAAATCTAAATATGTAAAAGGAGAAACTGACTGACTGACTGACATATCAACGCACAGCCTAAACGGCTATACGTAGGCACTTGAAATTTGGAAGGGACGTAGCTTAGGTACCGTAGAGGTGCACTAAGAAAGGAATTCCCGAAATTCCCACGGGAACGGGAATTAGCGGGAAAATCCTTATGTATGAAAAATCTAAACCGAAGCGAAGCGAGGGCGGGTCGCTAGTTAAATATACTTTTCAAATAGTGAGTGAACGGGTCGGAAGGGGCCGCCCTAGGCGTAGGTACTTTTTCGAGTCAAATCGGAGAAATACTGGAAAAGGGCCGAATCTTAAGTACCCGAAACCGACGTGCGTGCATGACTCGATGTATGAATGTGGAAGAAGCGAAAGAAATTTGTCAAGATCGTTGCAAATGGAAATAAGTGGTCTCTGCCTACCCATCTGGGAAACAGGCGTGATTTAATGTATGTATTTATGTACTTTTCAAATGTTTAAAACAAATAATTTCATATTGTTTTTACTAAAAACAATTGCGTGCAACTATGCCCAATTCTACTGTGACAATCTCTCGCGATTTTGGTATGGAACTCTAAAAAATGAAGATTAAGTTCGGGTAAGTTACTACCCCTAATAATTTGCCCGCGAATGTATATTTTGCCATCGGTTGTTAGTGTTACGACCTCGTCAATCCAATTACACATTATTAAGACTGGCCGGTTAACAAAAGAATGTATTGATTGAATTCATACAATGGGGAAAACCTTCCAAGCCTTGAAGCGAGCGGCCGCCACCAGGGCGCTTAAAGGGGTAGCTAATAATAAGCCTGAGAGACGGGATACAGGTTTCAAACCCCTTTTAATGAGCTGCACGTGATATGGGTAGGATTGAATAGGGGAACAAATATCGCCCGGCTTTGTGTGAAACAGGTACGATCAGAGGTCGCTCGTGATTAAAAATGAAAGACTTGTATTGAAAGGTTATATTTTGATTAGAATATCGCCGAACAAGTTTTGCATGTTGATATTGAAAAGGACGGTAGCCAAAATCATCGAGTAACTTTATTATTCAAAAACTTTTTATCTATGTATATACAGGGTGTTTGGAAATCGGGTGTAGGCGTTTTACGGGATTATAGTAAGGGTCATTCTGAAGTTTCACGGTTTCCGAGATATTAATCATTTTAATAGGAATTTTGGTAATTTTTCCTTATGTCAGTGATACGAAAAACCCCTTAATTTAAGTTTTTTTTTTTTTAAAACAGTGTTATCTTGCATGATTTGAATCACTATGAAATAAGGAAGTTTTAAAGCTACATAAATATATATATAACTGTTTAAAAATCGTGCGTGTGCTGAAAAGAAAAGTCAATTTTCATCATACAAACCTTAACCTATGCCCTTTGGACATGTTACTTCAGTCACTATGAGCAGAACTTGAGCAAAACGGCAAACTTTTTTGGCTAACTTATTTGATACCTTGTCATCAAACTCTCTACTAAGCACTTCGAACATTAGATTCGCTGCGGTTACAAAGTCGGTAATCGCTTCCGCGCTGCCCCTAATGTTCAGCCGAGCGTCAAAGAGACTTCATACAAAACGGTCAACGGTACCTCTTTGTGTTGCTACTCTCCTGGTACTTAATACTGTCAACTGCTTCACGGATTTCTTAAAATATCTCCGTATTTAATGAATTTACGAGGGGTAACCCATAAGTTTTGAGAATCAGTATGAACCATCCACATAATGATATTCTTTAATGTGGAATATACCATGGCACTAATAAAACTTAAATTAGAGAGAAAAAAACTACATTATTCATTTGTTTTTCTGTGATAGCTAAACAAAAAACATCTGTATGATAAATTTTACAAGACGGCAAAAATATGAGTTAGTTTAGTAATCATTTGGAATGGTGTGGAGAAACTTCTGGTACACGATTAAAAAATATTGTTATTGAAAATGAAACCTTGATTTATCAATATGATTTAAAGGATAAATGATTTATCATTGCAGTGGATTTTTTATCTCCAGCTCTGTCACCAAAATTTAGGGTGTTTTTTTCGGCTTTTTCCTGGATTATTGAGGCCTACAAACAAATACTGTGACATTCGTTTTTAGCAATTGAGTTCTAATAATCTAAGAGAGTTATATAACATTATTTTATCATAGTTTTGGGAAAATATTCAAAATAAGCTGAAGAGAAAAAAATTGCGCTTCAGAGCCTTGTAATTGACAAGGGTGCCGCTCCTCGACCAAAGATCAGAACTGATAACCGCTCTCCGCGCTATTTAGCCCTAACTGTCGATTACTACTTTTCATTCACGAATGTTCAAAAACAACTACATAGCAGGGATTGAAAACCGGTTTATTTTCCGTAGCGGTTAAAGCCACACTATTAGAGCCTAACCCATAACAAAGGTTACGCTCACAGGGAGCGAAATGCATTTACCGGTTAGAGAGCGCTCCTTCCGTGAGCCGAGACTAGGGTGAATGACGGAAGCGCTCTCTAACCGGTTATAACCGGTAAATGCATTTCGCTCCCTGTGAGCGTAACCTTTATTATGGGTTAGGCTCTAATAACCCAAATAATTAACCGGTTTAACCTAAATAAATACCGGTTTATTTGTAACCGGTTACAATCCCTGCTACATAGAACTCACAAGCTGGTGATGACTTAGTGAACGTACAAAATTTGCCCATTTCGACCTCCAAAATTAAAACTATTTTTATAGTGGTAAAATAAAACAATTGAATGACGTTAATAAGTGTTTGGAAATATAGAAAGTGTGTTTATTCCAATTAAAATATAACCATTTACATATCTACTATCAAAACTTTTGGATCACCCCTCGTATTTACCTTCGAGTTATCAACTTAAAGGAAAAAAGTGGCCACTTTTTCCCGTTAAGCTGACTACTCAAAGGCTAATTGTTATTAAAGTTTGGTACGAATTCCATAAATTTTGTTTTTACTTGCGCTACAAAACTGTATCGTCTGAATGCAAGGAAATTATTTAGTTACTTAGAAAACACAATAATAGTAATGAGGGCGCCACTGGACGCTCGACGTTTGCTCGGCGCAGTCTTAACACAATAGAGTAAATAGTCGGTTATCGGCGAGACATGGCGAACCGGCGGC
Organism: Acleris laterana; assembly: GCA_963966035.1. NCBI lineage: Eukaryota > Metazoa > Arthropoda > Insecta > Lepidoptera > Tortricidae > Acleris > Acleris laterana. The sequence continues at coordinate 922,182 of OZ014438.1, read as the reverse complement.
ACGGTTATTGTATTACATAAAATAGTTCTACTACAATTGCAATTTCATTACAAGAGAAAATTAATCATAACCACAAGGGACCGAGCGAAAGCAATCTGAAACATTGTTACAATATAGAAAATAAATTGGTAAATATAACAATCTATTGGGAAATCCATCATATAAGTCTGCTGATGTTTATTTTTCAAATAGGTATATTGAACAAATAATGTCCTAACATGATTTGTTATCGTTAAGAAATGACCTTTGTTACTTTAGTAGCCAATGTAGCAAACTACCTACTTATTATCTAAATATATAAAAGGAGAAACTGACTGACTGACTGACATATCAACGCACAGCCTAAACGGCTAAACGTAGGCACTTGAAATTTGGAAGGGACGTAGCTTAGGTACCGTAGAGGTGCACTAAGAAAGGAGTTCCCGAAATTCCCACGGGAACGGGAATTAGCGGGAAAATTATTAAGTCAAAAAAAATGTTTTGCCCAACGAAGTGGACACGGGAACAGCTAGTTATGTATAATTTGGGACCCATTTCAAGAAAAATATGCTTGAACTCGTCAATGTCATCAGAGATGTCAAGTCATTTGTAACTTTTAGGAAACTCTTTTTTTTTTTATGGCATAGAGAAGACAAACGAGCACACAGGCCGCCTGATGGTAAGTGGAAACTGTGACCCATAGACATTCGCATTCACAAGACTGCAATGCAATCCAAAGACTGCAAATGCGTTGCCAACCCTGAGGACTAAGATGGAATGCCTCTATGCTAGTCAATGTTGTATTACCGTATTGTTGTAGAATGTCAGATTGACTTTGTACCTAAGGTAAGTACCAAATTAAATCTCGTGACCAGGGAGCGAAACATTGATGCCGGTGACGTCTTTATGACGAAAATTGAAATATAGGGTGGTTTTATAAAATATACACAACATATTAAAATAGTGACATACTTAGATGATTCATATTATTACGATACGTCTATATTTTAATAATACCTAACTTACTTTCTCGGTAAGATCGTGTTCATCCTTCTCATCCAAGTACTGAAGAAGTTTTCGATTCAATATGTTGGCATCTCCATTGCAATGTCTCGTAATAAATTTGGAACCGAATGCCTTTCATCCGTCCTTAATGACAATATTCTTAAATTCACGAATAAAAAATACTATTTAAACTGATATACATTATTATTGTCTCCGAAAATTTTCTGACTTATATGACAAAGACAGTAAGGTGTCACTTTTTATAAATACTGGCCGTCTCAAGTGTCAATAAAATATCCGTAACCTAAAGAGGCCAATATGTTGTTAGTGATTTTCTATAATGTAGATAAAAACAGTCTGTATGAAGCTTGACGTCATACGGCTGTCACCGGCATGAACGTTTCGCTCCCTGCTCGTGACGTACTTACCTTCATGCCCAGAGTGGGGTAGGGAGAACTTCAGAATTACCTACAACTAAGTATAATAACTTGTTGTTAATTCTGTAACCATATTGTGCAGGAACAGACTAAGATGTTTACCAGAGTATATTACAGATAGTTTGCAAGCCCATCGCCTAACAGTACTACAAGCTTTTATACCCTTCGTCGCCTCTTACGAGTTCCACGGGAAAATATGGAGTGGTGCTATTCTAGGCCGGCAACCACACGGCAAGTAACAAGTCAAAAAACTACGTTTATTTTCTAACTTACGCGTACGGTCACGAGCGTTAATTTGTAATCCATTTCAAGAAAAATATGCTTGAACTCGTCAATGTCATTAGAGATGTCAAGTCATTTGTAACTTTTAGGAAACTCAACCTTTGTCAGATTGACTTTTAAACCTGAGGTGGGTACCAAATTTAACATCGTCACTATACAAAGGAACAGTCCGCAGGAAGCAACTTTGTTTTAAACTATTTGAAGATATTGAAATAACAATTGGAACCATTTATTTTGATATCTCTCTTGCTGGGATTTCACAAGGTATTGTTCTTGACTTATTCATCCATTATAGCAACATTTTTTCACACACTACGCTAATAACAATTTTGGGTGAGGACCAAAAAGTTGGACCACAGTTAAGCACAGTTAACCATACAAACGACGAAGTCGAAAAAAGTTCCGTTGTGCGACGAAAAGTATCCCTACAAATTGTATGGCTAATTTTCGTGTCACAACGGAAAAGTTTCATAGAAAGTTTAATTGATTGAGTTAGCGTGGACAACTTTATGGTCCTTACCCTTTTAGGACACCTTTTTCATTGAAATAGCTGTGTGGATGCCATATTCGAGGCACTGTTATCGAACTGTTATTTTCTTCTAAAGTACATGTTTTCATACAAATTAAAAACATGCAAATTAAGGGAAATAAGTACCTACTCATACGTACAGTATTACCTACCAGCTTCTTAATACCGTTCGGCTGACCATCGCCATCACGATTGCACTCGCAACTAACAGTATATTTGTCCCTCGTGTGTCATAGAAAAACGAAGATAGCCGATCGGTATTAAGAAAATGGTTGCACTGTGTATACCTTCACACCTGTCTCCCTATGGGGTAGGCAAAGGAGCACCAGGTGCATCGGTCTAGACATACAATTTCCGCTTGCTTTACATTCATCATACCAACCAACAAACCAAACATTTTTGACGTAGAGACCTCGTCGTGTTGTTACTCATACTTTTTTTTTAAGTTTAAGGTTTATTGACCTTACATTTGTAATGATTTTATTTTTGGTAGTTTTAAGAATTTATAATGTAACTTAGTTTTAAGTACTATGTTTTTATGATTGAAAAAATGACCTTCTGCTGGAGTTTCTTGCGGCGCTTCTCCGCAATGATGGTCTTGTCCGAAGCGCTGGTAGACTCACCCTATATTACCGACGTGTAAAAGAGCCCTCATGTGGTCTATTTACTGACTAAATATTTTGAATTTTGAATTTTGAATTTCAACCAGATAGATTAGGGGGTAGGGGTTGATAGGGTATCAACCTCTTAATGCACTTACGTCGGTTTCAGCTGCTTTTGATTCTGTACATATTCAGTAGGTAAGCGAATCAGATCACTGTATGCGCGTCTGTGACGTCCCCTGCCGACATCTCTCCTCACTCTCGCTCGCCATACCCTTTTCGTAATTCTACTTTCATCCATCCTTTCTAAATGACCACACCTTAGTATTCACTTTTCGATCTTTGTCACTACATCTTCTTTTAATCTACATTGTTACCACCAATTTGTTACCACTGGTAACAGCTGGCATTTTTTTTCCACTTGTTACCAGTGTTACCACTAAAGTACTCGGTGGTAACAAGTGGGAATATTTTTCCCATTTGTTACCACTAAAATATTTGGTGGTATAGTCTTTATTATTCCTAGCGAGCCGATCTTCTAGACAAAGGCCATTGTTTGTGTACAATACCATTATCTTTCAAAAAAGTTAGAACTACATTGAATGTCCATAGAATTATCAACCCTATCCTCTTAGTCAGTAGGTTTAAAATGTAAAGTGTCAGGATACAGATATGTCTTTATTATTTGAACCGGTCTTATTCCCTACACAATATTACCATCTTCTGTCGCCAGATAATAAAGACATAATCTGTATCCTGACACTTTACATTTTAAACCTACTGACTAAGAGGATAGGGTTGATATTTCTATGGACATTCAATGTAGTTCTAACTTTTTTGTATGTAATCGGCTTGCGGTTACGGACACAAAGAAAGATAATGGTATTGTACACAAACAATGGCCTTTGTCTAGAAGATCGGCTCGCTAGGAATAATAAAGACTATAACTAGTGGGAAAAAAAAAATCAGTTGTTACCACCAATTAGTTTAGTGGTAACAGCTGGGAATTTTAATTCCCACTAGTTACCATTGGTAACAGGTGGGAAAAAAATCCCAGCTGTTACCAGTGGTAACAACTAGGAAGTAACCCTTCTAAAATCTCACTATTTTTAACTCTATCATACTAACACGCATGCTTCTCAGAAATAATTAAATTTTATCTATTAAATGAATTTCAACTTACAGATTTATAGTATAAGTAGGATAAAACTAATGCGTATTGTTTAATTGATCCGACCGGAAAGTACACTATTTCAGTTCACGTCAATCTAAACCTTGTGCTGTTTAATATTCTGTCAAAATAAATGCATTCAAAGTGGACATAATGATAGGTTTAATGCAGATGTCACAGTACCATTTAAAACGTATCTAAGTAATTATACGGTAAGAAAGACCTCGGCTTCCATCAAGTGTCACTTGTCAGAAACAGCGACTTGGTTGGAATTAATATTTTATACTTGAAACGGATTCTTGTTTACACATTTTTTTTTCTAGTATGATTAATGATAAATGTCTGCACTTTCCTACCTTTTCACTTTAATTGCTTTGAAAATTCATATATGGCAGTTTAAATATGACATTAAATAGATAAGTTACTAAAGTGTACACAATTATGAACTCGACTGTACAAGTGCAAATAAATTATCTAAATCAGAATGAAAAATATGCAAATAATACCAAATACTTAGGAGTCGAACTACTATTTTCATACTATACAGGGGTACCACCTGGTCCACTGTGTTACCATTGGAAAGTTATTTTTAAATGTTTGAATAGTAGTCTACTGGGACATGACATGACATGATATCACTAAATAAATATCTGCTTAATAAAAACATGTAAAATTTTACGAAACTCTTCCTAAGTTTTTTTTTAATTTAAATGTACACTTAACATAATATACTTAATTTAGTATAGGGTAAAGTCACCAGGTAAAGAGACCTGTTGTCAGCCTCTGTCTACACTTTGTATGAGTGGGAAGAGTACGAAAAATATATTGACTAGTCTCTGGCTGACCACTGGCGACTTTACCCTACTACAAAAACTTGTTACAACAAAAAAAAAATAGTGCTATCAAACCATAATATAATGCGAAGTGTCTTAATCAAAAATAGGCAATGTCAGGGTCCTACTCTGGATAATATGCAGATATTATCTGACGTTATGAGTCAATAGCTGTCATCATCAATTCGTTAGCTTTCACACGCATATGCTAAAGAAAATTTATGTGTAATACATACTTTTTGCCGGCAGCATCTTTGAGAATGTACAGCACATGAGACGGTGCGTTCCGGAGCTTCTCTGCTGTTGTGATGGCTTTGGACAAACCCTGGGCTGCAGCGGACTGCTCTCCAAGGGTGTCTATCAGCTTACCCAGGCTTTCTTGGACAACCCTGAGTGGAAATGAGATGACTTTAGTGTATTACTAGCTTTTGCTCGTAGCTTTTAGCATAGAACTCTGCTCAAATAGTCAAAATACGCCGCGGTATAATATAGTTTAGAATTTCATAACAGATGTTTCTGTCAAATTAAAAATCTATAGAGCTCTTAATACGGTTTTCCTTTCAGAACTTTTGATGAAAGTAGCTTATGATATTTATCCAAAACCTTTAACTTAAACCATTGACATTGATAGGTTTAAATAAGCGAGTGTGATTTAATTTTTAATTACATACATACATACATAAACTAACGCCTTTATTCCCAGAGTGGGGTAGGCAGAGCTACAGAATTACCAACAACTCTAAAAACTTGTTGATAATTCTGTAACCACATTTTGCACACTTAGGCTAAGATGTTTACCAGTGTATTAGTGACAGGTTGCAAGCCCATCGCCTAACAGTACTATACGCCTTTATTCCCTTAGCCGTCTCTTACGACATCCACGGGAAGACATGGAGTGGCACTATTCTACCCCGGCAACCACACGGGGATTAATTTTTAATTGTTAATTAAGTTAATTTTTAATTGTTACCCAAAAAGGTCATATTCTAACAGACTTATACTTAAACGTGAAATTATATGAATTTCTACTAAGAAATAGGAAAATATTTTTAAAAATAACTTTGCTAGCACAACTTTTTATAATAAAATAATGTTTTAAAAAAGATTCTAACTGACTTGTTTACATGTCTCGTTATAAAACTAAACAAGCAAAATCAATGTATATGTATACCTAGGTACAATTTCGACTAATCAAAATTTAATTGGTAGTAAATACTTCTGGGCGTTTTCAAAAAAAAGTGTACCCATTTAAAAAAGTAGTGTAATTTTTTTATGCCCTTTTTTTTATTATAATCTGAAGTTCATATCTTATATTTTATACTAAACAAGAAAGGAATGCGAAAATAAAACTATTTTGGCTAAAATATTATAATACAATGGAACATAGACGTGGAAACACATTCCGTTTGGTGACTATGTTTAAGACAAAAAACAAACAAAATACATTGTTTTTATGAAATCAATTTATTTAACCAACTTTATAATCACTTTGTTTAATAAAAAACAACAATTTCAAAATAATTAAGCTAACAGCTTTTTTAATTTCTCAGGATAGCTTTCGATTTTGTGACTGCTAGGGAAATAATCATGTTTATTTTTATCGTGTTGTGAGTAATCATCAACAGTTTTTTTGACGAGTATTTTTTTTCATAAGATTATACAATTTCTTTTAAGAAAAAATATCAAATTATTTTTAAAGTTACAGTAAAGTAATACAAAACCAAATCATTCCACTAACTTCGAGGGGACAGTCACAAATCTGAACACTTAAAAAATGTAAGGGTTCGTTCACATGACACTAAATATAGATAGGTATTGATTCTTAATTATTACGTACCTATTTCTTTAAAAAGTTGGAAAAACATAATAATCTGTCAGAACAGTAACACTTAACGTTAGTAAATGCTTAAATAAAAAAATATTTTTAGTCTTATTAAGAATTGTATTTTATAATCTTAATTTTTTATTATCAATTCTAGAATTAGTAGGCACGTTAGAAACCAGTATTTCATTTAATTAGCTAGGATTTTAATACCCATTACTGAGAAACTTAAGAGCGCTGACTCTGATCTGACTTTTAATTAAACATGCAGACAAACAAAACCTGCAAAAATTAATGAAAATAAAGAAATCTAATAAAAATAAGTACTGAACTGAAGAAGTGAACTGGGTTTTATAGGTTCAGTCGTGTTGTGACTCGTCGTTCAGCTCACGATCAAAAAAGTGACAAAACGGAAGTCACATTTAGTCACCTACTTCGATGTTTTATTTTTTAATAAAATATCTTTAACACTCAATGCAACAACCGTTTGAATTAGGGAAACTAGTTCTATCGACAATGACGAAAAACAAAAAAAAATACCTAGAGAAAATACTTATCCAACTAAGTAAACCTCAGTCACATACCTGAACGTAGTTTTATGCCTCCGATAAGCGACAACCAACATGTGCTCCTTCTTGCCTTTTTATTGTGAAACTGATGCAAAAAAATGGCAGTGATCGACAAAAAGATACGTAATGATGCTATTACCATGAAATATTGAACATTGGTGGTATTTTTGCTAAAAATATTGTGGGCACTAAACCGAAAGTTCCGGGTGGGTCAATATTTGGGGACGTCATGTTTTTATAAAAAAAAATATAAAATTAGTGAAAATATCAAAACGTAGGGCTTATTTTACGTAAACCTATCCCATGGAATAAATTTAAACTAATACTATTCATATAGTACCCTACAATGCATAAATATTCAAGTTTGTATTGGGCTATTCGGAGGGGACATGCTTATATACGTGTTCTTTGTCGCAATGTTATTTTCTAAAAACATGAATAGATTTTTTTTCATATTACAACCGTTTTTAAGAACAAGCTTAATATTATACTTCATCAATTGAAAAATATTTCAATCGCCATAAGTTTACGGGTGGTTTAAAATATCACGTTAAACTCGAGATACACGCCAAAAATGGAGGGTACACTTTTTTTTGAAAACGCCCTTCTGTTTAACTCTGAATAGAAGCATTCTCATGACTAATCATTAATGAAAAAGCTAATTAAAAGTCTCTAACAACCCGTCTCAGTTCATCCCGTCATACTCACGATTCGTCGAAATAAGACGATTTCAATTCCGAATTATGTCGAAATCGTACATTTACGAGAAAATGGGCACGACTTGCAAGCAGCAGACCTTGACTGACAAACGAAGGCGTGTCATTATAACAAGCCCATATACGACAGCGTTTATTTTTACCAAGATTCCAAACAGAAAGATAACCAATTTAAGTTAAATAATATCTCACCTTACGCTTCTAACATCCCCGTGACAACCTGGCGGTATCAAAGTGTAATTCAGCTTCGTAATCTCGTCTTTGAGCATGTCGTTCACTGGTATCATCCACTCCATTTTTAAAAATTCAACACCACAAACCACAATTCAGATTTGGAATGAAAATGTGAAAATAAATTGTTAAATGTTCAATTCGTCCGTAGTACAAGAGACCGCGACTTGATAGACTTAACTAGAGGACTGTCTGTCGGCACAGATTATCTGTCGGATGGACTGTCGCAATGAATGTTGCTATGCTTAATGTTGTGCGGGCTTAGTTAGGTGTGACCAGTTAATTACGCTTGTGAATAAATTACGACTTAAGACTGCGTTACACTATCTACCATTACAATTGCGGGCAGGACGCGTTGCTGATGTCCCGTCATTGAAAGTGTTCCTTCTCACATATACCTAGGTTTGACAATCGATCGAAAGTTTAACTGGAGCTGTCATATAAATCGCGTGTGTAATAAGCTCAGAGCCTTCTTAATCAATATACGGATAATAAAAAATCGAATCCCATTTAAAATTAAAATTCTTTTGTATAACGCTTTGGCAGATTCCATAGTATCTTATGGTCTCAGTAGTTATGGTAGAACCTACAAGTCATACCTAGATAAGATATGTTCTCTGCAAATGCGAATCCTAAAAGAAATAGTTCCTTTTAAAATTAAAATTAAATTTGCTAATGATGAACTGAAGCTATTCAAACACTGCAACTGCCTCCCTATCCACCAAAAAGTCCAATTTAACCTAATTAAGGAACAATTTTTTGACACAACCTTTCAAACCCTAAAATCAAACATTATACGCACTTGAGCCGTCGTAAATAAAAAACTAACCACTCCTGGATACACCAATGTCTATGGACAGAGAACCAGCGCCTACTTAATTCCTCGTCTTATAAATGACCTTGATGTTAAATTTAGAGATAGCTTAACTCCTAATAACATTAAGTATAAACTAAAATCGTACTTTGTCAATAAACTGTAATGTTTGTGGGTAGAAGTGTACTTGTACTTGTGTTGTAATAAAATTGTAAGACTTTTTTTATTGTAATTTCAGAGCGTTCTATCCTCGCACAAACCCTTAAGTGGTTTATGAGGTGTTCATTTAAATGTAAAATGTATTTTTGTTGTACAATAAATTAAAAAAAAAAAAAAAAAAAATTGGACTATAGCAACCAAGCATTCATATTATTATTTGTATTTATATGTACGATGCTACAAGTTGCTACAATAACTTCTCACGCGAACCTTGAGGGTCAAGAAACGCCAATGCCCCCGTATCATTATGCAATGTATGTATTCGGTTGAATCTTTACAATCTTAATATTAATGTCAATTGGCCAACTACCCGGTATCGGGTTCCTACACAAAATATTATCCCTTCAAGTGACAGCTGTCATATAGCCATTTGCATTCTAGTGGTGCGTCAATAGCTATTAAGTGGCAGAGGCCCACAGCTAGCCATCGTGAATTCGACACACGTAACAAAAATTACTTTTGTTTAAAAATAGTAGTTTATGTGACTGGTGCATAAAGAGAGGCACTAAGACACGAATGTGGTTTTGTATACAGTCGCAAATACAAGTAACTTAATGTAGGTACATGGATATAATAAAGTTTTCTACAATATGTGAGAAGCCGGTATCCGTAGATGCCTTTTATTTTAATGTACCTGTTTCTTAGTGTTTACATTAAAGTATCGGTCACCGATACTTTATTGTGATGTGAACATTAAGATGCAACCAACCATAAGGCGTTGACATAAGAATAAAATCTACAAGCCACTTGCTATACATAAATTCTCTTCAAGTCAGACTAGACATTATTGAATAAACTGCCGGTCGCATTTAAAAAAAAGAGTCGGAAGCAATTTGTCCTTTGACGAAGTCTAATTTTTCTAAGACGTGTAGGTACACCTTTAAGGGTAGGGTTAAGTAAAACAATTATTTATTACAGGATGTCACGAGATTAAATTTGGTACCCACCTTAGGTCCAAAGTCAATCTGACATTCTACAACAATAAGGTTGAGTTTCTTAAAAGTTTCAAATGACTTGACATCTCAAATGACATTGACGACTTCAAGCATATTTTTTAAAATTAACGCTCGTGACCGTAACTGCGAACTGTTACCTTAATCTATAAGTACCTACGCAATAAATTTCATTTCATTTTATTCCACTTCTAAATGTTAACAATATACAAACACACATACCGGTTTCTTAATATAGGCCATTTGCTTTTCGTGTTCTGAACATATTGTAGGGAAGTTATGATTTAGATGAAGATAAAAACATTTATGGTCTTATACCTATCATTGGATTTTAAACAAAATCGTCTATGTGATTAACTGATTATATACCAATGAAATTATATGCCGTTGATCAAATCTCAGATGACAACTTTTTTCTTTCATATTAATTAATAAGTAACTATGATAATGAAATAAAACGTCTAGTATTTGAAAACACATAACTTGTATAACACATAATAATAAGTCATAACTTGTTACAAATTATAACAAGTAATAAATGGAGAATAACGTTACGCCTACCGGAAATAATTGCAGTCTAATAATTAGTAACATATGCTTCATTTTATCTTGTGTTCCTACTCACCCCTTAATCACTACTCACCTCTACTCACTAATCGCAGATCCTACTAATCCCTACTCACTCCTTTTTACGGCCCTCCGTCGTTAGATATCATAATCGCCTCTGATAAATATCATAAAAGCAAAACATCATATTCGCAAAACATCATATTCGCAAAACAAGACATTTGCAAGACTTAACTCTTATTAAGACATGAATAAGACAGTGTTAACGGAGCTCCTATTTCTGGGTAGTTTGGCCCTCCGGGCCTGCTATAACTCTAACATAACCTGAACCTACGTACGATTTTATAACAAAACCCGACTATTTGTAAATATCATGTTTTGCGGATTTCGTGATTTGCTAGTATGATGTTATGCGTATGTGATGTTTTGCTAGTATGATCTTTTGCGAATGTCATATTCTCATAATCTCGTACTTTTATGTCAAAGAAAAGGTACACGAGCAAACAGGCCACCATGGGCACGTTTTATAAAGCTACAAGTAACAATTATACAGGTCTGGCAACACTGCTCAAATGGCTGGTCGTCATTGGTCGAGGTTGTGTGAAATGGAAACTTGTACCCTGTAAATTGTAATTTGTAGCTTTATAAAACCGGCCACTGATGGGTAAGACCTGTAGGAAGAGAGGACAATAGAGGCGGGTGTTATGCCTGGGGACCGAAGTCCATTGGGATGAATTGGAAGTGGTATATATATCAACTGACTGAAGAAACTTCGGTAGCGCGATGTAGACCACTTTAGTTCCGCTGTCTGACGCTGGTGGCGCTGTTGGCGCTATCGAGTTTGCTATTAAGTAAGACGTAAGACGGTTATGGACGTGAACTGGAGCGTGCAATTGACGTTGTGAATTATGCGTACAAGGTTGGTTCAGACGTGAGGGCGTGAGGTCGGCTGAGTTGGCTAGTAGAGTGCGCTCTAAACCTTCGAGCAACACGGAAGCGAGTTAAGCATTCGCACCATTTCCCCTCTGTCAAAGTACAAACCCAAGCGGGCATGCGTATTTAATAAAACTAGTTGTCACTTGGTTGTCAACTAGACAGAGTCCAGTCGCGCGAGTGAACGTTACCTACACTTAAAATGCCAATATGCTCTGTTTTCTGCTGTGAAAAGAGGTCTGGGACATCATACTTACAAAATAATGGTGTTACATTTCACATTTAAAGCAGTCTATAAGTACGCACTATCCTTCCGTGGTGGTCGTCAATAATTATTATTATTACCGTGATGGACTTGCATGATGGAATTTTCGTCCAAATGGACAAACGATAGTACGTTACAGCAGCATTGTGACTGACGGTCGTGCGCCGCCGTACGTCAAGAAGGATAGTGCGTAGACTGCTTAAGTGAATCTTTATCGTAGGTATTATTGTTGTTCAATTGCATTAAGACGCCAAATTCGTATATTTTATTGTAATATAAATGTCGGATTTGTTTACCAACATCGAGTCCGCTCGCTTTTACCAAATTTGGGTTAAGTAATTGAGCAAAACAATTGCTACAGGTGCGGAAGTTTTGTCAGTGTATTGTTCCATTTTGTATTTATTTGTCTCATCATTACAATTTTGTTTTCGTATGTAAGTAGATGTGACAGATCTATTTTGACTGTAATATTTTTTTTTTTTTTTTGCCCCGCGGCGACTTCAACAGCTACTACCGCCGGGCTATGGCGTTTCCACGAATTAGTGATTTCGCCAGTGTCAAGTGTATATAAGTATAAATCAATATAGCAATAAAGTACAATCCAATCTTCTCTGGGAAGATTGGGGGCGACGTTGTTCGGTAGTTTGTAGGACAGAGGTCAAGATAGTTTTAACCTATGTACCACTTCGAGTCCACTTGTAACGAGAAGAAAGATGCCAGATACGCGAAATAAGTCCAAGTTTTCAATCACTGTGCAACACAATGGCATAAAAAGTACAAATCACTATCAGAAAAGAACTTTGAACACCTAAATACACAAAAAAATAAAACTAAAACAAATTACACATGGGTAAGGACCAAATTTTTGGGCCGGTCCAGATGTTAAGTGTTGTCCACCTTATTGGTGACTGAATATTTCGTATTCAAACATTCGAAAACGGTTTTTGAAAGTCACAAATAAAATTTTGACCTATTAAAATTATATTACTCAATTATTTAATTGATTAACTTGTTTAATTTTTCCGTAAGTAATTAACAAACTTTATTATGTTTCTGTACCCCATATAAACTAAGGATGTCCCACCTCCAACTTTCTGGACATACATATTTATTTCTTTTTTGCTGAATGGCTAGCGTTTGCAATTTAACTTTAATAAAGTCTCCAATAAACAACACAAATGATATTATACTTTAAATTTCAAAGCATCGCTATTTTCTGCTTTAACTTTGAAAACAAACGATGTCACAAAAAATATTTCCGTTGTGACACTGTGGTTGTGCGACGTCATAATTTCCAAGCCTACAACGCAAAACACCCGCTTTTTATTTTGTTAGCATGGCAACTTTGGCTTCTAGCTGGCAATCAAAATGTGGATAGGACCGCAATTTTATTTTGGCTGTTAGTTGAGCATTTCTTAGTTTCGGCAGTGTGCGTCATCAAAATTTTGTGTGTTTAAAGTGGAAAAAAGCTGTTTTCTTGACCAAATTTTCTAACAACGAAAGGTAAATACGAACTATTATATATTAAATGTTAAACTTATCTAGAAGTAGCCGACATTGTAGTTATATTTAACGAGCTGCGACGCTTGTTAGGTTATGTAGTGAACAATTTTCGTTCCTTTGTGCGACGAATGACACAAAGTTGTGCGACGTGTTACAATGGAAATTTGTAAAGGCAAGGACACATGTATTATTAACCGACTTCCAAAAAAGGAGGACGTTCTCAATTCGGCAGTATTTTTTTTTAATTACAATCTTTTATTTAGCTTACCGTGTTTGTGTATCGTGTGGGTCAAATCTTACAGGTTGAATTTGATCCACTTCCGGGTGTCTGATTGAGCTGAAATTTGGTGTACCTACTTATGTAACTTTGGTGACAATGCAGTAATATGGTACCTTGGAGCTGGTCTGATGATGGAGCCAGAAGGTTCGCCACAGGAACTCCTGAACTACTCATGATAAACCCGTAGTGTTTGCGCTCGTTGGATTTGTCTTGACAAGTACTATAGACGTAGATGGTGTCCAGGGTCTGATGATGGAGCCAGAAGGTTCGCCACTTTAACTCCTAAACTACTCATGATAAACCCGTCGGGTTTGGGCTCGTTGCATTTGTCTTGATAAGTACTATAGACGTAGATGGTGTCTAGGGTCTGATGATGGAGCCAGAAGGTTGGCCACAGGAACTCCTAAACTATTCATGGTAAACCCGTCGTGTTTGGGCTCGTTGGATTGATCTTGATAAGCAGATGACTAAATATGACGTAAAAAAAAACCCCCTTTAGGTAGAAAAATCTTGTCCCATAAAATTATTTTTTGACAGAATTTTTTATTCAATAGTCCTAGAAATAAAAATGACCTGGTTTGTCGGAAGTTAGCTGGTTGTTAAAACATATTTTAGTAATTATAAATCACATTTGCGGGTCTAAGTGGGGGGTCAAAATATCTCAGCTGAGCAATTTAATCGGATGGGGTATCATATGAAACGAATTAGTTTACACATTACAAAACTTTGACATAAGCATATATTAAAAAAGTTAAAAAATAGCAGGTTAACATAAATAGTATATTCATATAATTAGCTTATTTTTCAGATGCCGTTATCTTCGGCCGAACGATGCCGTAAGTATAGAGAAAAATTTAAACAAGAAAATCCAATGAAATTTGAGGTAATGAAAAAGAAAAACTACTTTGTTAATAGCATAGCATCAACCAAATGTATATTTTTCTTAATTTTTTAAGATTTTTTTATAGAAGAATACCATTATTTTCGTATTAAAAAATCACATGATTAAAAATATGATTTTCATTTTGACTGCCATCTTCAAACCTTGTACACTTATCTTTATAATTTTATTGTGCGCCTTTTTTTTCCGGTGTGACACATTCCAGTGTGAGTTCCGTTGTGCAACGATGACAAAAATTTGGTCCTTACCCACATCCGCCATCTTTTAACGTTGCAAATGGCCTCCCGACTGTAATATTCATAGCTAAGGCTCCATCCCTGTCACTCGTCATTCGAGACTGAATTGAGAAATAGGGATGCAGTTAATGTAACTTCGAACTTCGATTTTCAAAGTAAGGCCTTGGGTTCTATGCTTGTATTTTATCTATGGCAGTGCCAGTGTAAAATGTTATTATGTTGGTATATCCTACGAAACAACATTGAATTGGTAGTGTTGGTAGGTACTATGAATCCGCCGCCACCAGCCTGAACGTTGTGGAAGCTTATGAACGAAACGACGTAGTGTTATAGAGATCTCATAGATGGCTCTGTTTAATGCAGTGAAATTTGATAACGAAATTCGCTCACTTCGGTTATACAGTTATTTATTAACTAATTAAAATTACAACGGCATGAAATAACTGTGAAGTGTAGCGTGCCTAACTTTTTAGACCTTAGTTTCAATTAAATTGTAGGTAAGTACCTATAGTTTCCCAACAGTTTCATTTGCCAACCCGCTTTGTTTTCTGTAACTGTAAATCTTTCAGAATTTTATAAAAACTAACTTAATCTAACCTATAGTGTTCTATATGAACACAATGAAATAAATCCTGA
This sequence comes from Acleris laterana, assembly GCA_963966035.1. NCBI lineage: Eukaryota > Metazoa > Arthropoda > Insecta > Lepidoptera > Tortricidae > Acleris > Acleris laterana. The sequence continues at coordinate 906,699 of OZ014438.1, read as the reverse complement.
AATATTTACAGTTAGGTATAGGAAAATGATTGGGTTGGCAAATGAAACCCCTTTTACCAATTAAGTACGGTACGGTATTTACTTAGTTCGTTTTAGAATTTGATTTTGGCAAGGATAAAGCAAAATAGATAATATTTTGTGTGTCATACATTTGTAGTTATTTTTAATATTTATATCTATTTCCACGAAGTTGTTAATGTGGAGGATAATAATAATAATAATAATAAATCATTCAAAATCATTCAAATCATCAGTACAGTGTTACAGTGTTTTGCTAAGGTAGGTAAATAATTACAAACAAATTTCTGCACTATTCGAAATATTCGTTTTATTCGAATAATGAATATTATCGAATTCGAATAACATTTATGGTGAATAATTCGAATATACCCGTGTGGTTGCCGGGTTAGAATAGTGCCACTCCATATCTTCCCGTGGATGTCGTAAGAGACGGCTAAGGGAATAAAGGCGTACTTAAATCGAATACAACCTAAATCGACTAACAAAACACCATTGAAATTGGGATAATTACACCAAAAAAAACAATATATTATTATAGGTATTCCGATATTCTACGATAACTGAATTTAAAAATTCTAACTTATTTATTTTTATTTGTACAAAATAATTCAATGGTACATAACTGACAGTATAACGTGCTGTAGTATAATTTGGGGCATTACATATCTTGTGATGAAAACGGCTGCGCTCGCCAGTTCCTTTTTCTTGAACTTGGCTGGACACGCTGCCGCGTGTCTAGATATTAGACATAAGTAAGGTAAAAGCTCCTATTATGGACAGTGCTCCAGTTATGAACAATTCCATAAATATAAGTCTCTGAGATTGATAATGCTTTTAGTGCTACAATTAGATTATATTAAATTATTCGGGATTACTACTATTAGAATAAAATGTTTAGTATTGATAATGTTTTCATTTAAAAAAATGATAATGTTCATCACTGGAGCCTTGTCCATAATAGGTGCTTTTACGTACATTTCAACATTAGTGACTCATATACGCGTCGAAGGCACAGGGTGAAAGTCACTAAATATTATGAACGCGTCTGTGCGTCAAAGGCACAGGGTGAAAATCACGGTGACGCATAATATATGCGTCGGTGGCAGTGAATGCGTTAACTGACGTGTCTTATTCTATTACTATAGCAATAAAAGTGACTGCAGCTACTTTAATGAAACATTAAATTTAATTGACGTCTCTGAGTGCGGCACTTAGACATCAAGACTTTTATTTATTGATATCTGCAAACTTGAATTGGGACTGAACAGAACATGTCCCGCATGCACAATGCAGATGGCCAAAAATACTACCTATTCGCATCCACGAGACTGGTAGACGTGTGATTCCCTCAAAAACGCTGTCGGACGAACGAACGAGTGAATGTCGGAGCGGTGAGTTTAAGTAGTCCCGTCAGAGTGAACAAACACATTTTAGCGCGTGCATTCTCAACTAGGCAGGCACGCTCGATCTCATTGACAGAAGCCATGCTTAGGGTTTGCAATTCGAATATTCGAATTACATACATACATACATACATAAACTGACGCCTCTTATTCCCAGAGTGGGTTAGGCAGAGCTACAGAATTACCAACAACTCTAAAAACTTGTTAATAATTCTGTAGCCACATTTTGCACTTTTAGGCTAAGATGTTTACCAGTGTATTTAGTGACAGGTTGCAAGCCCATCGCCTAACAGTACTATAGTTCAGTTTTAGCTGTATATGAAGCACAATTAGAATCAATATTAAAGGTTCAACGTGATTAATGAATATAAAATATTAATTACCATGTTTTATTCCTTTTGTTAGAATAATTACCTAGTTCCAATGCGAACAAACTAATGGCAAATTAGTATGAACTCATTATGTGCGTCGGAGGCACTAGGTAATAGTCTGTTGAACTCTCATATGCGTTTGGGGCACACAGCAAGGTGCGGCGCGGCACCTGGTGAACGTCCAGGAAAAGAGGGTGACAGTGAGTGCGTTAACAAGCATTAAATTTAATTGACGTCTTTGAGTGCGGCAGTAAGTGTTGAAAATTTGTCTAACTGCCGCACTGAGAGACGTCAATTAAACTAACTACTTAAATGCTTCATGAAAGTTGCTGCTGTAGCAATATTAGAATAAGACAACACGTCACTAAACAAGCATTATGTCTTGATGTGTGATTGATGAGCGCGGCGGTAAAAGAACTACTGCGAACAAGCTAAACCCTGTATTTTACTCTATTACCTACTAGATGTCGCTCAAAACATGTCTTTTCAGATTTTTTAGCTAAAAAGGAGTGTGGAGGAGGGTTGCGGATACGAGCGTTTTAGGATGAAATAAAACTATATTAATTATTACACTGACTCCATTTATTATTTAGACATAGATTTTATTCATAGACGAAGGCGACATAGAGCGCACAACCTTATTTGGGCGTGCGGGCAAAACTGGAACTAAAGATGCAGAACAAAAGTAGGTATTAAAAGAAGGATAAGAGTTTATCCAGCCGCGCAAATAAGCTTGTAGAGCTACTATTATCCATCAAGAGATGTAACATCAATAATTTACTAAAAATGATTATTTAATTCAATGAAATTTGATTTCACTGCTGTAGGAATGCGAATTGAATTTACATACATATTGTGCTGACAAAAAACTTTTTTAACTAAATTAAATCAAGTTTACGGGTCCTGCTATTACGACTGCGTCGAGCAAACGTCGAGCGTCCAGTGGCGCCCTCATTAATTGTATTGTGTTGTTGTTTGTTCGGCGCAGTCTTAAAAAAGGATTCATCATTAATGGTAGGTTTTCAAGGTGGAAAATACATCCGCCTTTTGTAATTGTGTCATTTTCCTATCTTAAATAGCATTTTCCCGCCTCTCGATTTAGTGCCATTCGGAATGTAAAAACTCTTATGAAATAATTACTGGCTAATATTCCTAAGTGCGTTGTTAATACAAAAACATTATAATTAAATTAATAGAAACATACAAAAAAAAATTTGTTCATGTCAAGTAAGCTAGCTTTGTAAACTGTTTTTAGGATTAGTTTGAAGCAGTGTATCGGTCACCATGCGGTTGTTGGTTGTGGTCTGTGGTGAATAATGCTTCGCCATCTTTTTTTGTCGGATAAGTTCGTATTGATCTTGCTTTCTCAATTAGCTTACCGGTGGGTACCAAAGTTGACTGAGAAAGAAAATAAAAACCAACTTTTCACCTTTAGTACCGTATGGTAACCGAAATTTCGTAACCAGCTTTAATTTTCAAGTGGTTACGAAATGTTGGTTACCAAAACGGTACTAAAGCTTCTTTTCCCACAAAAAACGATGGCAAAACATTATTCACTACATCTGTACTAAAAGTAATCTAGATATTTTTCCGTGTTTTTGCTTACAAAGGTCAAATTATTAACAGGTTTTTTGGTAAAATTATGCAAAAGGGTACATTTTGCTGCGCTAGGTGACCATTCCTGCATTGTCCTTACACAATTTTGACCAAGCCACTTGACACATTCAAACAATAAAAACACATTACTTAAAAATAAAATTAATTCGCACATTAGGCCAATTATAATTCAAATCCTCGAAATATCCTTAAAATATCCGCCGTAAATAATTTATACATGTTTTAGCAAAATAAATCAGTCTACTAAATTTAATGCTATGGGTGATCAAACATACTTTGATTGCTGCGTTTGGCTAATTGCATTACGGGATTGTATTCGTAAAAAGATCTTTCCAATGGCTAAAATTTCAAACTTAAGATTACTTGAAGTAGTAACTCCACCAGACGCTGACTGAACCGAGCTTTAAAGTTCGTCTCCACGATAGCCATGCGCTAGCGCAATTACGGGACGCTTTTACAGCTTAGAGCGAGCAACACATTCTTGTGCCTCGACTCTCACGCATTAATCTGTCCTGCTGGCGCATGAAGGGCCATCGTGGAAAGGGAACTTTACACGCATGGACATGGCGTCGGTCAGATTGACCGTTAAAAGATGGTAAACTCATAACTGAGTATTTTCGCTTGTCGGCGTTTGCTCAATTCAAAGTAGGTATAGTACAAATTATTTTTCGAGAGCGAATCCACTTAGCTTTGTACCTGACAGACAATACCCATTATCTGCATTGTTCAGTGTGGCCAAAACTGCCACTTGAAAATGAAAAGCATCATAAGTGCAAACAACTTTTACACTAAAGTATTCTTTAAGTCAAATGCAATAAGGTTTATTGTTAAACAAAGACGCAAAGATGTCGGTCACTTTGTATTTAAACGAACAGTGAAGTTCGCATCGATGCTTAGAACGACGACCACAATTTGATACTTTAAATACAAAGTGACCGACATCTTTGCGTCTTTGTTTAACAATAAACCTTACTGCATTTGACTGAAAGAATACTTTAGTGTTAAAGTTGTTTGCACTTATGTTGCTTTTCATTTTCAAGTGGCAATTTTGGCCACACTGAACAATGCAAATAATGGGTATTATCTGTCAGGTACAAAGCTAAGTGGATTCGATCTCGAAAAATAATTTGTACTATTATACAGTCAAGGTTACAAATAAATATCCACTCAAAGTTGCAACCCTTTGTGGTGTATACATATTGGTGACCTAGACTGTACTAGACGAATGCTATTGGTGGATAGGTGACATGGGTATGCACGAAACATACCTACTTTTAAAGAATGTAAGCGAAGTATCGTTTAGTTGGAATCTTAGCCACGTTTTTAAAACTTAAGCAGAAATCGAAGACCAAGTTGGATAACCGCCTAAGTTTACAAATATTGTCAAGGTACAGTCGAAGTCAAAGATAACATTGCTCCACCTTATTCCAATGGTATAAAGTAAACATATCTTTGAGATCGACCCTCCGTGTGATATGAAACGATCTCTATAACGTTGTAGTGTAGATTAAATATTCGAGAAAACACATATTATCTGCTATGTTTAAATACCAACACTAATTACTAACAGTTACGGTTATTAATACTCGATTAAAAACGGACTTAACATAAATACAGCGTTGGGATGCAAGAATAACAGAAATTCGAATAACAAACCGTTGTACGGGAAAGTTTGCAAAATTAAATTGTAGATGTCGCCAGGCCACATACAAAGTAATTTTATCGAGTGGCTGATAAAACCACCAGTGTTAATATGATCATTTCTAAATTGCTAAGGAACTGTCAATAATATCACAATTAGCAGTATCTGTATTTCAACAAAAGCAAGAGCTGAATGAAAAATACCAGCGGGCCCAATATGGCTGCGTTAATCGCGTGACAATATTATGTTGATAAAGCATTTGTCACTTTCTGACACGTATGTTACGAGCAGGGCCCGTAATTTTCATGCCGTTGACGTAGAAATGACGTCACGCTACATACAGATTCCAATTAGTATTTCGTCATAATTATTATTGTCAACCTCTTTAGTTGACCGGTGTCGATGAAATAATCAGTACAATGAAGTTTAACTAAATCTTACGGTCACTCAAATAAAGAACAAATTGTCAGTTTATTAAATAATTCATACTTATGTTCATTCGATTTTAATAGTGTCTTAGTTATTGTTTTCATTTGCTATTGTTACAGGAGTTTTGCAACAAATATCCGTTTTTAATCGGAAACGACAAAAACGATTATTGTACTAATTGTAATCAAAATACAACATCAAAAATCAGCACTGTCACAACACATGCGAAAAACTAAACATAGGTATTGAAAGAGAAGAACGAAATTTAACACAAAAGGTGTTTAACCTACGAATTTTATGATGCATCAGGAGCATAGAATACAAAAGTTTAATTTACGTTTTATGTATCAAGTAGGAATTTATTTTTCTACGCGTCAATAAATGACTTGACTCAGGTTGTACATGATTAAATGATTGACGACTGATGGTTAATAATTACAATAAAGCAATATGAAATCATACTCTATGTAGCGTGACGTAATTTTTGCGTTAGCGGCATGAAAATTACGGGCCCTGGTACGAGAGTAACGCAACCACACAAAGCCCGCGAGATTATTAAAGTTAAAAATGAAATTGACGTTTGAAAACAAACGTGTGTTACCATAGTAAAGATGGATCCCAATGTTATCAAGTTAAAAATTATTGACGTTTCGTCTGCCACGTTTCACGTGGTTCATACTTTCGAAATTGGTTTTAAAAAGACGCTCTCTTACTCGTAACAAGAATTCGCGTTCTTTGCCCTTATCCGTTCCATATGAACGACGCTAAGTAAAGTCTACCATCCCGTACCACTTCTATCGAAGTGACAAGGACGAGTTGACAATACAATAATAATACTGTTACAATACTGCATGATTGGCACAAGATATTTCTACAAATACACAATAAGGGTCGAAAAATACTTTTTTTTACACTTTTAAGAAATAATAACGACCTGGCCACGAATCGACCGAAATATCAAAACATTTCTTTTGTAAATAGGAATTTCTTGTATATAGAAATACTGTGACATTACATTAGGTAGTCGCGAGAATATTGTTTAGGTGCCAATGAGTGTTTACTTCAACTAAAAGCAAGATTCTGAATTCAAATTTAATTTTTAGCAATAATTTCTCACGACACACCCTGACGAGAATAATTATTAAAACAAATGAATACTTACGGTGACAAATCAATAGAATAACACAAACAATGAAATATCCAAACATTGGCTAAATCTTAAGTAACTTATACAATTTTGTAAATAACAACATCACAGTTTAAATAATAACTTAAAGGCCGGTGCTTTTGACGATTGCCGATTGACTTAAAAAAAAAACATATTGGCACAATTGAGTTGATAAATATCCAACTGCAATTTGTCCTTGACATTTATCAACTCAATTATTATAAACGAAATAATATACTAATCCCACCTGTCATTTTTGACGTGTCTTGTGACTGACATCTAAATCAAGATAAGTTTATTAATACGGCCAAAGGAGAATTTTGCTATAAAAACCAAATGAAAAAAATACAAGCATCTTCGGCAATCGTGTTAGAGCACCGTAACCAGGGTAAGAAGCGTCCGTATATTATAATGTATCATTTAATTGCTACAAGATTATTGAAAATTTGCATGCACCTATTATAACATACCTATTACAGCACTGAATCAAGAAAATATCGCGTAAATATTTTAGATTAAAATAAAGGCAGATGCCTTACTTATAGGATAGGTTCAAAAAATAGGGTGGTAAAGGGGATCCGGGGGTTATTCAGGGGGGAGAGGCTATGCCCTCCAAGTACCCTTATAGATGTTTTAAATATTTAAAGTACGTCTTGGTTTAAAGTCGACGGAACCCTTTGGGGTACATGGACCCCACTTTGGCCCCCCCTTTGAAAGTGGGGGTATGATCGTAATTATGTAAACATATTTTGGACCCGAAGGATTTGGTCATGGTTTTAGGGTATAATAGATACAAAGTTAGGGTGGAAAGGAGCATCGGTGCGACTTTGTTTTATTTAACGCAAGAACTGATATGTTTTATCGTGATCGTATGTGTATGCGCTTGAGCCCATTGGCAATCACAAGATGGACATCTTGAGATGTAAGATGGAATGTCTCGGTGTTTCTTAGATGTTGAAATGAATTTACGGGTTAAATTTTAGTATACTAAGGGCCACTTGCAACAAAAAGTCTTTTTTTTAAATATAATATGTCCTTGATTAATTAAACATGCCGCATCAATGCTCAGTTGAAAATGTGTGACCGATTTTAAGCGGCAGCACTGACACAGTACCAATTGTCAATCGGCGTGGCCAGTGCTACCAACCCTACTCAAGAGTTGCCAGTAATCAAAATAACAGTTGAAATATTGGAAAATAGTGTCATTAAAATGTTAATCAATTATTTGTGCTGTTGCTATCTAAAAGTGCGAATACATGGTAACATTAAATGATATATATCGTATACAATGTTATGATTATTTTTGCCTTATTTCTAAGCTATTTGGCTACATTTTGGTTTAAATGAAAATACCCGTAGGAAGAAAATACTTCATAACTAGGATTAGGTCTTTTTGTCGCTGATATATGAATAAAGGATGTTTACAGAGTTTAGAACCAAGTAAAAAAAAAAAGTGTAACTGAATTTCTATTTAATTTTACCTTATCTGTGGTTTTTCTATGGTTGGATAGCAAATGAAGTAAACCCAAAGTAAAAACCCTGATCCTAGTTATGAGTCATAACTAATTGTTAAAATTGTTCTTAGGATTTGGTAATGCTAACGGAACTAATTTATAACCGAAATCAAACCATTTTCAGTACTCAACCATAAATAAACTACATAACGTTTAAACTGTTAAAACGTAACCTTAACATAATCTATTTGTACGGGCGCATAGAGTTTGTTATTTAAAAAAATAACTATTGTACTTATGTGCGACAATGTTAAAACTATTTTAATATTGAACACAAAAAAATGTTACGTTATTAAATTATTATTACGTGTCTTAATCAATTCAAACCAGTGCTTAAAGTATAGTCTTTATTATTTCTAGCGAGCCGATCTTCTACACAAAGGCCATTGTTTGTGTACAATACTATTATCTTTCTTTGTGTCCGTAACCGCAAGCCGATTACATGCAAAAAAGTTAGAACTACATTGAATGTCCATAGAATTATCAACCCTATCCTCTTAGTCAGTAGGTTTAAAATGTAAAGTGTCAGGATACAGAGATGTCTTTATTATTTGAACCGGTCTTATTCCCTACACAATATTACCTACCATCTTCTGTCGCCTGATAATAAAGACATATCTGTATCCTGACACTTTACATTTTAAACCTACTGACTAAGAGGATAGGGTTGATAATTCTATGGACATTCAATGTAGTTCTAACTTTTTTGTATGTAATCGGCTTGCGGTTACGGACACAAAGAAAGATAATAGTATTTTACACAAACAATGGCCTTTGTGTAGAAAATCGGCTCGGTAGAAATAATAAAGACTATACTATTGTAGGTAGGGCCATTCATTACCAACTGAGCGTCGGGGTTATAATTCATTTTTATTGGAATTGCTTGCACTATGGACACTTACGGATGCGTGTAGTAGCAGCGTTGTCTTGTGTCCTCGCGATAAGCCCGAGTGCGAGCGAGAGAGTGTGATAAAAATGATTTATTGCCCCGAAACTCAGTTGGTAATGGCCTTACCATAGGATAAACTTTTTAAATTTACGTTAACGTGTCGGTGTTACCAGTAACATAATAAAAATATATCTAAACCCGCTTTCCGCCCGTGTGCTAAAAGTAAATTAACGACTAATAAACAATGTACTAGCAAAATAATATCATGTACTTAGCGGCTTATATTAACCTAAGTGAACCAGCCCTTAAAATTATTCTGAGATTGTTGCACTATTACATAAGTATCGAAATATCTTAATTAGGTCAATGAAATACAAAGGTCGGATTGTAGCCAAATGGTTATGTATATTTAGATAGGGTTACCTACTCACAATTAAGCTCGATAAGTGTAAATGCAGCTTTCTAAGCTTCTAGTTTAACCGCGAATATTTTTTTATTCGTCGAAATAAATCCTTAAGTTTACCTTAAGTTCACAAAGAACTGACACATTCCCTTTTACAATTGACTCTTTCCATGTTGTTCACTATTTAAAAAAGCAATAAAAAACATTTTTTTTTGTTTTGAATGTAATTTGAGATAGCAAATCTCACGATAAAATTTCATCAAATTGTGACTAGGCGTCATCAAAATTAATAAAGTTAAATTGCAAACATTTCATCGCGCTCGGCGCATAAATACTCTATCCATATATTTTTTTTAATTTTGTTACTGATTTTAAAACAGATTAATTCGCGTTCAAGCTAGAAACCTATAGATATGAATATAAACAGACACTTAACGTGAAGCGATTACATGGAAATTGCTAATTCTAACATCAATATGAATATAATAATTGAGACTTCGCTACCTACCTATCCTTGGTTAATTTTGACAGTCAAATTGACAGCTCCAACGACCATAGACTAAAAAAAAACCGTCCAAAAGACCGTGGTCTCTTTGGCTGTAAACTAATTCCTGTGCAAAGTACGGTTTAATTTGGGAGGCTAAGTAACACATCTGACATAATTCATAAATCATTAATATCATTCTAAACGAAAGTTAATTTCAAAGCAAGTAACATCAGGATTAAGTCATACAATTGGTCTGGTATGGTATCCATTATCGAAGTTTAATTATCAGTCGTTCCGTAGTAACCACCAGACCTCCAAAAAAAAAGTAAATTATAATAAAAAACATCGAAGTGCCAATTTGACCGCTAAAATGAGTTGATAAATATCAAATTCCAATATGCCCCTGAAATTTATCAACTCAAACAACCACCAACCACCTCATTCCTGCTGCATGTGTAAACCTACCCTATCTTTTGCGTCCCACTGTTTTTTCAACCACTCCATCTCAGAAGACTTATAATAATAGCTATATGTATTCATTCTTAAAACTACTTTTAAATAATATCCGTCTCAAACTGACGTAAATGGTGTACTGCAAGTCTACTACAACATTTATTTGACTACACGTGCAACCTAATGATTATTATTATGATTGAAATGAACAGGAGACTGTTCGAGACATCTTTGAAAGGCGTCTATGACCTTCAAAAGCGCAGGACACATGAGCCAATAGCAACGCGAACATATGAGTTGATAAATATTAAACTTGAACCTTGAAATTTGGTATACATATTCGCGCGCTCAAGAGCCTCGAGCTGTGATTGGTTGGTTCATTTGTATCGTCCGGAAACGTCGCTGGCATAGCAACTTTGAATATTTTAATGGTTTTGCATCTCATTCACCGTTTTCCGTGTAAGGCTTCGCTTAGAGACCGGTGACGCGATGCGCGAGGTGTCTCATAATACCCATTGTTTGTTTTACCCGCGCATTGTGACGCGCGACGCGTCTTAATGCGACTCATGCGGCGGCACACGCTCAAACTCAAACGTGCGTATGTATATGGCATCATTTACGAGGCGGCTTATAACGCAGTGCCACACGGCGGGCGATGTAGTTCTCCAAAACGCTCTCATATATCGCCATTTGCGAAAGTTACCCGTGCATCGCGCCGCCCGTCGCATCGCGCGTCGCACCGCCCCGTCGCCTCGCGCATCGCGTCACCGGTCCCCGAAGGAGGCCTAAAGCTTCATACGGTGATCGAGCTACAGGAAAACGGAGTTCAAATGGAATGCTGGCTGTCTTTTACTATTTCTGCAATGTTTGGATGTCTTCTGTGCAAGCTTATAAGATAGACAACTGTAAAGCCGTGCGTATAGTCTGTGGCAATTGAAGAGAATAGGCTTGCAGCATAACCATCGTTCAAACTTGAAACTTCCTTTGCCAACGGGCTGATTTCCCTACCCAGATCAAAACTTTGCCCTGGAAATTTCAGCCCCTCTCGACTCAATTATTAACGCTTAGTTGATATCGCTCTTGTAAAACAGCTGTTACGCCCTTAAGGCAGAATAGGAGTCGCTTTTCGAAATTCACTTTTGAAGTCATTCCAATTTCATTATAACAATCTCGAATCCTAAGAAACACGTAATGGTTAGAACTGAAGGCCCATTCAGCCATCCAAAATGGCGCATAATCTCGATTGAATTGCTTCCCCGGCACATGAAGCAGCATTCTAGCAATCGAAACATACTCCATAAAAACCTCAAACGCCCAAAGGCCTTCGAATAACTTTATTTTTGCAGCGGGCGTTACGAGGAGAAATGCTTCCGTAGGTCTGTTATATTTGGCTAAAGCCTGACCGATGTAGATAGATTTAAGTTACAATTACGTAATCAGAGTAAGAGCATAGCTACGTATTTTGAAGGTTAACAGTCTCAATAATTGTCATATCCGGTGTTTTAGCTTAGACTAGAAAGCTTAAGGTTACAGTCATTACGCTATAAAAGCAGTATCAGAATGTGTCATATCGGGTGATTATGTCACGTCCAGTTTATTCGTGGTGGTGTGTCTCGGCTACCGTGTAGACCACGTTCTGCTGCACCATCGGGTTGGCGATGATGTTCACCGGCCGGGGGGTCGGGTTGCGGCGCACGAAGTCCACGAAGCTCTGGGAGCGGCGCGGCAGCAACGCCTCCACGTCATCCTCGCGGGATGCCGACGGCATGTCCATGCCGGACATGTCGGTAGACTGTGACCTGTAGAGTGGAAAAGTCATGTACAGTCTTCTAGTCGGGTAAGACGAAAGTGGTCTACCAGATTTGATAAAAGTTTCTGTGAGATCTAATCGAGTCTATTCATTAACATTGATCAATTTTAACATCGTTTGGTGAAATTGGTACAAACGATGTTAATAAATGTTGATGACCTAACTAGCTACATACATATAATTATAACCCAAAAATGTGTAGGAATCAACGCGCTCCCATCTAATATAGGGTAAAGTCACCGGTGTCAGCCAGCGACCAGTAGTTGACCTTATATGAGTGCGAGGAGTGAGAAATATATATTTTGTACTCGTCTCACTCATACAAAGTATAGGCCGAGGCTGACTACAGGTCTGGCTAGTGATTGCTATAAAATCATTCAAAGAAATAATCAAAGGGCATTGGGTAAAATGGTTTGACGAATATTGTCATTTTTGTTTTCAGCGGCCACGGATTATTTTTACATAGTTATTTAGAGGGCCTCGAAATACACATAGATATATATAATTTATGGTGTTAAATAATATCGGAGCCGAGATATTAATAATTAATTATTCAGTTGTTGGTACTAAAAGTACGCCCAGGTATGAATATTTAAATATATCGGCTCCGATGCAATTAAGAGCATTATATTACATAACAAAATATGTTTATTTTGGATAATTCTATCATAATTTACCACTTTTCCGAATGGCCGCTCACCTTGAAAATGTATGACTTTTACGAATGACAACACTTTTACCCAAACCCCTTTACGATGTAATAATGAATAACAAAATAATTGCTATCTCAAAAGTGTCTTTGTTACGAACGATTTAATTACTTAAATTTATTTTTACATTTATTGTATAATTGCATAAATAAATGAATAAACCAATAGGGATTATGCATGGATTTTTTAAATTGCATTTCTCAACAAAAAATACATTAAAAGAGAAATTAAAATTAAAATCGACCAATAAATACGTATGATACAAGCATTTTAAACTGCTAATTAAACAGCGATTAGTTAGAGATATGCACTGTGACCTCATGTGACAGGTCGGCCATTGTACACTCCACGTTCAATTCTGTTTTAGAAAGAGATAGGAACGAATCTTTGTTATTTCTATAGCTATTCAAAAAAAAATTATTACATGAATCAGTTTTTATTGAAGCTGTAAAAAGTCATGAATATTCTATATTGGAACGATAATTGAAAAGTAACGATGTCTAAATACGATAAAGTTTCATATTTCTGGTACATATTTAAACTGGTATATAAAATAACTACGTAAAGTACAAGACAAGTAATCTTATCTAAGAATTAATTACAACGATTTATACTGCAATTACTAACAGATCGGTGGACTGTACCATGAAGAGTCAACCACTCAAGCTTAGTTTCTGCCGCTTCAGTCTAGTCTAGACTGTTCTACGAAGAAATACAATCTCAGTCGTCCAGAAGCCAGACTTTTCTGTAAGCTGTTATCTGCAGAATTCAAAACTCAACTACAGTTAACTAGTATCTACTAGATTTTATATAATAGTTGTTGTTAGGCTACCAAAATTTGAAAGATAAATAGAATAGCATACTAGAATTCAAGATTACGCAATGGTTATCCAATACCAATTAAAAAACAAATGAAGACTGCGTTTCACTATCTTTAAATTAACCTCTTCTTAATTTAAATGTCGACTCCATAGCTCGCTTTAGTCTTGCCGTGCTATGAAAACTCCGAACCCCCCAGCGTTTCTATTCGTTTTCACGTGATCCACCAGTGACACGATTGGTTGAAAAAGGAAACGAATAGAAGCGTAATGCATGTTAACCTCCTAAAGCCAAATACAACCAAAATAATTCAATGGAATATAAATATGTTGTGAATGAAATAAATTCGAAAATCGAATTTGATCATTAATTATAAAAACAAAAGAAGTTCCACGTTTCTTTCTTTGCACTAGACCTTTATTTGAATGGCCGTACGAAGGCCTTTTAAAGGTAGGGGGCAGTGTTCGGAATTTTCACGGCAAAACAAAAGACTGTCGCAAATTTACTAGGGTAAGAAATAATTTTTCATCGATATCGATAGTAAAATAAATAATGGTCCACCAAATAAATATAAATATATTATAAAATACATTAGGTTTGTGTAAAGTTATATCGAAACAGATTCAATTTCTTCTTCAAAATCCACATCAGTACACACACCAGCACATGCCATTTTACTTGGTTTCTGATAGTGATAAGAGTAGATAGTCATTAATTTTTCGACGTTCTCTGGGAGTAAACGGTTCCGTTTATCACTATAAAGCCATTTATGTACACTGAATGATCGTTCCACTTCACTCGACGTCAAAGGGGCAAATTTGTTAAATTCATTGTAGGCGGTTTGTTGTTCAGGTTTAGTAAGTTTTAATAATAATCTGTGAATTACTGTTTTTTTTTGCATATTATTTTAAATTATAAAATATTCCATAGTAATTCTCGATATCGATGAAAAATTATTTCTTACCCTAGTAAATTTGCGACAGTCTTTTATTTTGCCGTGAAAATTCCGAACACTGGTAGGGGGTTAAGGGACCCTGGTGTTATATTTACCTGGGCTGCATTGCCAGAAGGTCCTGCGGCAGGGGGCACTCGGCGAACGAGGCCGGACGACCCAGGCGGCGCAAGACGCGCGCGCGCACAGCTTCTGCCAACGATTCGCGGGAACGAGCCGTTCCATCAGGAGAGATTGTGTCTGAAGTTACAAAAAAACTTGGGTTATGTACTATTAGACCATTGGAACCTTGACCCACCATAGAACTGTGTCACAGAGACGTTATGATTCAAGTCATAAGAAGTGTCAAACAAATTGTTTTATAATGTCACTGTGACACCGTTCTATGGTGGGTCAGGGTTCCATTGGGCTGACAGTACATAAACTCACGCTTTCACTCACAATATGATTTTAGTAAAAAGAAACCGAAATAGTAATAAAAACTGGTCAAGTGTGATTTGCGCCCGCACAGATTCGAAATCGAATACAAATCGTCAATAATAGCTTGGCCACTTTTTTCCAACTTAAAATCACCATCTTGACTGACTATGTTTACGGTCGTAAGTGTGTCTAAGTGTCACAATTACCTGATGGCAGCGAGGCGCGGGGCGAGGCTCCCTCCTCATCTCCCCTAGCCTCCGAGAGGGTCTCCAGAGGTCGGTGGGTGCGGGACGGTCCCGCTTCCATGTCAGGGCCAGAGGCTGAGGCCATTCCCGAACCTGAGGCCACGCCTGACCCCGAGGCCATGCCGGAACCAGAGGCCATGCCTGAACCCGAGGCTATGCCTGAGCCAGAGGCCACGCCTGAACCAGAGGCCACGCCGGAACCCGAGGCCATGCCGGAACCCGAGGCCATGCCGGAACCCGAGGCCATGCCGGAACCCGAGGCCATGCCGGAACCCGAGGCCATGCCGGAACCCGAGGCCACGCCGGAACCCGAGGCCATGCCCGATCCAGAGGCCGCGCCCGAGCCAGAGGCCGCGCCCGAGCCCGAGGTCGATGGAGTAGGGTTCTGTCAAAGATAAGGAACACATTATTTCAAAGCGTTTATTAACCCGTCTACAAATTCAGATTTTCGATTCAACAGAATCTCATTTGTACAGATTTTCGATTTTAAATCTATCATTTGTTTCACATGTGTATTTATCTGTATACAGAGTTAGGAGTGTGTAAAGTTGGGTAATGAAAGATAGCCGGGCAAAGCGGCGTAAAAATAAAGCGGCCTTTACGTTGAGTAGAAAAGATTATAATGGTGATAAACAGGGTTCGAATATTTCATATATTTCATCGAATTTCATCGAATATGACTCAAGTTTTAATATGAATGTCGACTCTATATCTCTCTTTATTCCCACCGTGCCATGAAAACTACGTACCCTGGTGATGATTTTAAAACTAGCACAACTCACGCTGTAGATATCGACAGGGTCCGGGACGGGGCTTGATCCGACGCCATCCAAGAAGTAGGTCATCATGCGGCCCTTCCCCTTGACGTTGATCAGGCCGCGGCAGCGGAGGCGGTACCCGCGGACCGAGAGAATATCGTAAATCTCCTGTGTCACCTAAGGAAAAAAAAACACATTCGCTGATGCCTCAGAAAATGGAGAACAAAATATGTACAAGAGTCATAGGTTCGCTTGCACTTATTTAGGTTATTGTGGTACCACAACCGCACAGCTAAGAAAAAAATGACAACCGCTGTGGCAAAACCTTAACATTAAACAGCTGAAGAGAGAAATTGTATTACAGTGTAAGAGTACTTAAAAAGACAGTCGGGCTGTAGATTCGAAAAGACTCGCATAAAAGTTTTTGAGAGCGAGTGTAAAAGAAACACACATCCGAAGTTCTTTTTTAAAAGTCGCCGCACTGTTTATCCTCATCATTGCCTACTCCAAAGAGTTTTTAATTAGAAAACAGGCAGAAGGGGTAGTAGTTAAATCAGGTTTATTGAATGATTATGAAATAGTAAGAGAACCCTAAGGACATTTTGAACCGTAAAAAGCTAGACGATATACCATAATAATGTAGATAAATTATTTAGTTGCATTTGGTAAAATTAAATTGTTTGATCTATAAAATATTTATTATTTGAAGGCCGAATTGATTAATTAACTTGATCTATCAGACGGTTAACTTGTCTACTTACTAGGTACACCGACATGGTATATAATATTGATAGCAATATGCCGTTATCCTTCAATTTCTATTCTATTCCCAGAGTTGCATTTTGAGAGTTTCCGTACCGTACACATAGACCTTATAGCCATAGTAATAAGCTGTGTACATACTTTTGAGACTAGGGTGAATACATATTTATGCCCTTGACTGTACCAACGGGACCCTATTACTTAGCCTCTGCTGTCCATCCGTCCGTCTGTCTGTCAGTGGGCTGTCTCATGAACCCTAAGAGCCGCTAAAACTTTTTTTAAAAGGCGATACATCAAATATGATTTTTACAGCATTTATTTGAGACCAGTGATTGCCTCGAATCCTCAGGGTTCGCTTACTCAATAAACTACATTCAATCTTAGTTGATTTATTCTCGGCCTTTTTCAATCCGGATACAACTTTCTGCCAGTTAAAGATATCGCTCTTCCTTTCTTTGCCATGGGAAAGAAAATGACAAAGCTACAATTAATTTGCCAAATAGCTTTATCGGGAAGTGAAAAAAGCCTTTCGTAAATACTTTTGTAACCACAAAATGCATTTTTTGGCTTCTTATGTACCTATGATAGGGACAAGATGAACATATAATTTCCTGCTTCGCATGAAAGAGTTTTTTTCGTTGTTGCTATAACTAAAAAAGAAGCACTTTAAGGTTATGAAAGTGCTCAAAAAAGTGCTGAAAATGAACGGATTCCACATACCTGAATGTGGTCCAGAAGGCCAGTTGAGTCCATTCGGGACGCAACATTGACCGCATTACCCCAGATATCGTATTGGGGCTTGCGAGCACCGATCACTCCAGCTACCACAGGCCCAATGTTGATTCCTGAGGAAGAACACTCAAAATGTTGGCACACGTTTTGTAACGAGGAGTTGGGAAATTCGCAAGCAACGCTTCGTTAAATTGGTAAACGTTCGCAGATAACATAATTTAGGTACATAATCGCTGTTTAAAAGTAATTACTGCAAGCAAAAGTGTTTTTAAGATGGATGATTTATGTCAACCACTGGACAATTTTGCAACTTTGCCTTCCACAAATCAACTGATGTTAGTTTGCGTTAGGCAGGCGCCGCGACCAAAGTGAGACGCGTCGCATGGTAAACAGAACGTTCTACAAAATCAAATACGTTGATTTAGAAAAATTTAGAAAACGTTTCCTTTAAATGAAATAAATAAGAATGTAAAAGGATCTTACACTTTTGAGTCGGCTTCAGACTGAAAAGCGAAAGAATTAGAACGTATCCAACGAAATACTACTACGTCACTCTTGTACTTTTTCTCTAGGGCCACAGTTCGTATTTTATCTTGGTCACTTAATTGAATAAAGACGACGGGTAGGGCCTTTCCATATTATCTTTGTGCAAGTTCTTCTTATCTTGTATTTGCACAATGGATCTATTTATAATGTGTTGACCTAATAATATTATTTTATCTAATTGACGCACATATTTAATCACAAATAAAGATATCTGCAAAAATATATGTTTATGTACAGCTACAAAACTAGGAAAACCTGCACACAGTAAGGAAAGACGTTGCCCACATCCGTCACCTTAAATACTTTACCCATTAAGTGAACTTAGTCGACAAAAAACAATGGCGAATGTTCATCACATCTGTACAGGGTCTCTGTTCCTCTCTGCAAAACCACATTGCCTTTGACTTGTTATCGTGATATGAAAGTTACGAAAGCTCTTATTTACCAGACAATAATGACGGCTGATTTAAACACTACGACAACATGTCAAAAGCAAAGTGGAACTGAGAGGGTTTTTTTTTCATGGCATAGAGAAGACAAACGAGCACACAGGCCGCCTGATGGTAAGTGGAAACTGTGACCCATAGACATTCGCATTCACAAGACTGCAATGCAATCCTAAGACTGCAATTGCGTTGCCAACCCTGAGGACTAAGATGGAATGCCTCTATGCTAGTCATTTCACCGGCTGTCTTATCCCCAAACCGGAACACAACAATGCGAACACTGCTGTTTGGCGGTAGGTTAATGGATAAGACGGTGGTAGCGATCCGGACGGACCCTGCACAAGGTCCTACCACCCGCAAAACGAGGACATGAAAAGAATATTCTTCTCTATCATTTTGAACCGTTGAACACAACTAAAAATAAAAGCTAAATCAAACCATACAATCTGAAACCAATAAAAGAAAGATTAAGGAAGATTGTTGGACGGCAAAGTTGCAGAGACCCCCTCAAGTCCTCACCGATCCTGATGCGGAAGTTGTTGAAGCTGTGCTCGTTGACGTACTGGAGCTGCTCGCGCAGGCGCAGAGCGTAGTCCGCCATTGCGGTCACGTGGCGGAAACCGACCAGGTCGCGGGTGGTAGCTGTCAGTCCTATAAAATAAAATACTAAATGAAACTCCATGAAATTATACTTTCGATTATACACGGTGACTTTTTATCGGTGATCAGGAGTTGAAAATTATTAATAAGCAACAAAAATGGAATTTAATGGTTGATGTCTCTAACAATTAACTCACTGTTTAATTTATTTAAGTTAATGATATTGTTAAAACCAATCACCACTGCATACATGGACATCCTACATTAAGTATTGAAGTGAAGTAGATACGTCAAGTGCCATCGCTTTGGCGGGAAATTTGACAGATATTACGTCAATAAACTTATCAGTTAAGTGTTAAGACGTGTGTTAAGACTAAACAATTAGTAGGGTGACAATTAATTTCAATTAAAAGTTAGTTTCAAAATATATTTTTTTCATAAAAAAAATCGTTTTGTTTCATGTAACTGCAACTTAAACGTGATCGCCATTAATAACTGAATTAGAAAAATTGGTTCCTGATCACCAAAAAAAAATCACCGTGTATAAGTGTCGGTGACTAAAGAAGCACGGGTGGGGCAAGGGAATTTAACCCTTACATACATTAAATGATAAATCAAAAAATTTATCAACAATTACGTAAGGGGCTATTGGCCAACGCACTCGCGATCACAATCGTTTTCATTTTGAAAATCGAAGGCTTCTCTGCATACAAAATAAAAACAATTGTTCCGCTTTGAAGTCAATAGCGACACTGGTCACCAACGGGTTAAAAAATTGCTTCTCATCATGTGACATAGCATACTGTATGTACGTTAGTTTATTTTGCAACCAGCAGCCATCCACTGACGCGGCACGCTCGCTTTCCCCTCGCATTCCCTTACCAGACGCAGCCATGTACGTAGCGCCGGTGCTCTTGATCTTCTCGATGTATCTGAACTGTTCCTCTGCGAGGATCTCGTCGAAGTCAGCAATGATCTCATTGAGGAGGCGAAGGCACTCTACCCCCTCGTTGTTACCCTCCAGTTCCACGTAGAATTCAGAGAAGTTGGGGATGGAGGCGAACATCACGCAGACTGACTCGCACTCCTCGTGGTACAGCTCCTGTAAGGGGGGAAATACGTAGGCAAGATGTAAATGATGGTGTCGAACCATATTTTACTCTATTAGTAACCACATTAAATTTAAAATGCTTATGCTATTACTATGCAGTTCACCGCCTTCTTTAGTGGGACGGCAGAATGCTAATATTTTCTGTTTTCTATCGATCTTTCAATAATATTATTTCTGTCAAATTTCGAACATCTCTGAAAAACAGAAATTTGATTTGACCTCTATTCTAATATCAGTCGTAATGAGTCTAGTTCAAAATGAATTGTCAATTTGCATACAAATTTGACAAACGTCGCACTTAATTAAGATATCGAAACGATATGATAGTTCTTTCATTACCGCTATTACCGGTTAAAATATGTTGAATGCATCATGGTGGCTTATGATATGTGGGTCGATAAAGTAGTGTAACTGTGCATAATTTAATTAGGTATTAAAACACTTGTGTGATGTTATTATGAAACTCGCCATCGGCTCGTTTCATAAACCCACACTCGTGTTTAATGCCGTTCATTATGTACAGTCACATAAAAAGAAAAGATTGATGGAAAAGAGTGATGGATGATGGCACTTACGTCACTATTCTTGTCAATGCTAAGGAAGTGCTGCGCTACATGCTCTGGCAGGATGTTGGCCAGTAGTTTGCGGTTGTATGCCTCCAGGTGTTCCATTTCCTCCTTCTCATCTGGAAGACGACTTCAGTTTAGAGGCAACTTACAAAAAGCTATGCAAGCGTCGCATTAAGGTTCCGTACTCCAATGGAGTCAACCGGACCATATTATATAATTAAGCCTCCGCTGTCTGTCCGTTTGTCTGTCAGTGGGCTGTATTTGAAGGAGCGTAAAAGGTAGACAGTTGTAATTTTTTTTTATGGCATAAAGAAGACAAACGAGCACACAGGCCACCTGATGGTAAGTGGAAACTGTGACCCATAGACATTTGCATTCACAAGATTGCAATGCAATCCTAAGACTGCAAATCTGCCCTCCTTATTGCAAACGCAGTACTTGCAAAATGGCGGTTTCGAGATAAACGCGGTAAACATATTTCTTGATATCTACTCAAGAAATCTCTGTTATATCATTTTTAAAGTGTAACGTAAAAATAGTAAAAAAATCGAGCTTTTTAGTGACATATATATTTTTTTAATTTTTTGCCTTAGTTGGATAAAATGCTCAGTACTGCATTTTCATCAACTTTCTGGGCTTGCGGGTATTACAGGATCACTAAGAATAAATGCAGTACTTGTGCTTATTACTGCAAAATCACCTAGCATGTGCTCAGTACTGCGTTTATAGTTAGCAATCATTTTCTATTTTCATGCCTGGTACTAGTTAAAATGTAGGTAAATTTAACTTCTATCAAACCTTTAAGCGACTAAGTGACGAAATAAAACAGAATTTAGGTAGTTTTTTATTTTTTTTATTAAGCTGATTTATCACAATATATTTTTTTTACTCGTCGATTAAAATGTGTGTATTACGATTTCATAGAGAATACTGTAACGTCACTCTTTTCATCGTTGAATAGTCTAGATGTTACTTCCGAAACAACCGAAATAACTATTCCGATACGCTCTAGACAACCGAAAAAAATTTGAAAATAGAACTTCGGATTTCCATATACGAGTATGTGTCCTTGTTTAAGGAGCCTCGATCCGATACAAAATTGCCAATCTGTGTCGTTTCGGAACGTAGCAGCGTCGCATCATCTGTCAAAAGTCTACTTTTAGTTTTCTTATATACTCGTATTAATGACTTACATTATTAATTTTAATGAACTCGTACAAAAAGTATTGTTCACAATAGTGTCATAATTAAGCTTTTTATCTCGTACCTTACTTAGGCCACTCAGCAAGTACTCGACTAAAAAGCTCTCTATTATAACACGATTACGAAAAATACTATTTTATATGTTTCTGCCTCGAGTGTTAGAGAGGTCAAAAAATATGAGTGGCGTGTGTTACGATGTGAGCCGAAGGCGAACATCGTAAAGGTAAGCGCCACGAGTGTTTTTTGACTTAGTTATACACCGTTGCATACAATACTTTTTCTACGACTAGGTTTCAAATGAAATGCAAAACTAAGCGAAAAAACTTACAAACGAACGAACGAAGTAAAGAACAACAAACGAGCGGGAAACAAGAAAATGACAAAATTATGTGTCTATGGTTTACTTTGTTTTTAAATTGACGGAATGGAAAATAGAATTATATACAATTCCAAAACATTTTAATTTGACCAATCAGAATACTTCACCAAATTAAATCCACCAATCACAATACACATCGACTGTCAAACGGAACGATAGGTTCTTTTAGGTACGTGTTTCTTTTTAACTAATTTAAATCTTTTAAAAAACTTTGTATTTCGTATCAACCAACCAGAATACAGCTATTTTAAAATCGACCAATCTGGTAACCGAAATCATTTCTCAAAACATTAGGTGATTTATAGTCCCTATTTCACAATCGTTAAAATATGATTAAATCGATTGTGTAACGCTTTGGCAGCTGGCCGTATCGTTTTATCTCAAAAACGCACAAGTGCTGTTTTGGGGCATAGACAAGATAGACTTTTCTCTGGATTATTCTGCGGACATATTATGTATGTTCTTATATTAGTGTTCGTGACTATATAAATGACAGATTAGAACAGATTAGAAAAGTAAAGGAGTAGGAAAACAAATTAAAACACCACTCGGAGCCCAGCCACGCCCGACTCCCGTCCGCGAATGACGTCGACGCACTGATTTGCTATAGCGAAACGCGGCACTATACCGTGCGGCATCGGTACATGCCTAGCTTCCTCTCACTCTTGCTTTTGTTAAATGCAGTACTGTATAATACTGCGTTTAGGTTTAGCATCGCAAGAGTAGGTTTTTATTATTTTCGCTACGAGCAAACGCAGTAATGGTGAGTACTGCGTTTAGTTGTAGCGTCGCGAGTGTAGCTGTTTGTTATTCTGGCTACATTCAAATGCAGGAATGGTGAGTACTGCGTTTAGTTGTAGCGTCGCGAGAGTAGCTCTTTGTTATTCTGGCTACATTCAAATGCAGGAATGGTGAGTACTGCGTTTGGCTTTAGTTAGTATTCGTTGCAATAAAGTTATATGCTCAATGAATAAACAGTAAACGTAGCAAGTACTGCATAATCTTCTAGCACCTGCTTATTGCTGCAGATCTTTTTAGCAAAAGTAACATTTAGGTGCAAGTACTGCGTTTAAGGTTAAATAAAAAACATGTTTCTAATAAGAAAAATCTTGTAAATATATTTTTTACGTATAGATTATGTCCTTGGGATGCCATTTTTGCTTAAAAGTGAAAATCACAAAAATGTCGATTACTGCAAGTGCAATTATCAGGGCAGAAATGCGTTGCCAACCCTGAGGACTAAGATGGAATGCCTCTATGCTAGTCATAGTATGGTATGCTGATGGACTCCTTTTTCCGCACTTAGCCCGTGTATGTCGGGCCATTGTGCGTGCTAGTCATTTCACCGGCTGTCTTATCCCCAAACCGGAACACAACAATGCGAACACTGCTGTTTGGCGGTAGGTTAATGGATAAGACGGTGGTAGCAATCCGGACGGACCCTGCACAAGGTCCTACCACCCGCAAAATTTTCACCGTGTGTCAATTTTTTTTTTATGGTAAATGGGAAATAAAATAGAGACTATGCAAGAAACGTGATGTTTTCGGCGTTTCATGCTCGATCACAACCAGCGTGTGTCAGGCACGTTCAAGGGATTTGATATCGATAAATAAAATATCGATTTAATTCTACGTGTGCACACTTCATTTACGTCACTGGCACCAAAAATGCAAGCCCTGGTGTTCTAGTAAGGCTGCGTTTGTCGCATCCCAACATGACGTGAATAACACATCCGTCACTTTCCGACACGTACATAAGTACGAGAGTGACGAATGCTTTATGCACTATTTGTCACGCGAGAAATGCAACCATACTAGGACTGCAGAAGAATTATAATGCACGTGGACAAGGTAAAGCCAGTTACCAGTAGCTTGAATTTTCCAGATGAAGTCCAGCCGATATGTGCTTTCCGTCTGCTGGCCGTGGAGCGTCATGAAGATCATGGTGGCGACCGCTACGATGACACTGAGCCACAGGTCCTCGTTTCCATGGCACCTGAAAGGACACACATTTAGATATATTTTAATCACACAAAAAAAATACCACACCCATGACTTTTTCTTTAGATTTGAGAAAAAAACCGCACGCTCGTTGTGATCATCGTTCTACTACTAGACTACTGCTGGCCACCTTTTCCCCTTAAGCTGACTACTCAAAGGGTAACTGTTACTAAAATTTGTTACGTATCTCATAAAATTGTGTTTTTACTTGCACTACAAAAACGTATAGGGTAAATCGTCAGTAACTGGCCACCCCCCGGTAACTGGCCACTATGCAATAAAATGAGTTAGGAAAGATATTTGCTCACATTTTTGCGATTAAACTAGAATGCCTAGATCTTGAGTTATTACCCGGAGTACTGTCCAAGTATCTTTACTAACAGCGTCAGTAAGAAATTTGGTGGGTAGTAACTAAATGACACTTTCTAAAGTGGCCAGTTACTGACGATTTACCCTAATCTGATTCCAAGGAAATTCTTTAGTTGATTAGATATCACAATAAAAGTAACGAGGGAGCCACTGGACGCTCGGCGTTTGCTCGGTCTTAAGTTTTAAATTCGTATACCAAATTTCTAGGACATATCTATCATTTGCAAATTGATAAATTCGCATCGGTCCTTGTGACAAACTTTGGGAGGCCTATATCCTCTCCAGCAGTGGACGTGAACTCGGCTGAAATTATAGTAAAAATCATATGATACTAACTTTTTGGTGGTTGTCCCAAGAGTGGTGCTCAGCGAGAACACCACAAAGGGGACTCCGGTGAGCAACAGCAGGCAAGCCTTGACCACGGTGACGAGGATCTGGTGGCAGGCGCACAGGAACATGACCAGGAGAGTCAGCTGCAGGTAGTGCTGCGGATGAACGGTCAAGTTAGAAGGGATCTATTCCTATTTGTATCATTTGGGCTATTCTACTTTTCAGTGTATATTTTTGCTATCGTCCGATAAAAAGTTTACCAAATTATGAATCCACGAATAAACCAATAACGTGAACCAAGAATGTTAACGTTTACCGGTTAAAAAAAAAAAACTCTTAATTACTCAATTATCGCTGAAGAATCTTGGTAACTCAGTGGTAAATTACACATTTTCCATAGAAAAGGCGGGGACATCAACGTCCACTGCGTTACTCACTTTATAGTTATTTATTACCAATAACTTTTTATGAATTAGGTTAATTCTATATATAAGCTTATTGACGTCCCTTTTCTAGTTTCAAGTTAGAAAAAGCAGCACTTTACAGTTTGTTGAAATAAAAATAGTTTAGTGAGAACGCGGCTAAAAGTTTGTACAACAAAAAGTAGAATGGCCCATTTCCCAAAAAAAAATGAGGGTCACAATGAAAGGTGGTGTCAACTAGTTCTGGCGGAAAGAATGAAGAAAGGTGAGGTCGGTTAATGTTTGTGAAGTTAGAGATAATGATGCTGTGGTGTTCTTGCACCGTGTTATAAGTTATAAACAAATATATATTATGTAAGTAGGTGGGTTTTAGTTTTTTTTCTCCTTTTTCTTCCTTTGGCTCTCACGTAAGATTTTTGCCATGATTTCCTGCTGATCTACGCATGTTATTTTGATATTATATTGAATTTAATATTTATTGCTTTTATAATGCTAGATTAAGTAGTACCATTGTAATATGTATAAAAAATTACTGACTGCGGAGTTTCTTGCGGCGTTTCTTCTCAGCAGTGTCTCCTCTTGGGAAGCGCTGGTAGATTCTTGACATGTAAAAGTACCCGTACGGCCTACTTACTGAATACATGACTTTTTTTTTCTTTATTTATCTTTAAATTCAATTTGGTACTTTAGGTCCAAAGTCACTGACATTCTACAACAATAGGGTTGAGTTTACTTAAAGTTACAAATGACTTGACATCTCTAATGACCAGAACCCGGATTTTTCGTGGCAAAACAAAAAACTGTCGCAATCTAGCTAGTGTTAGTTTTTTTTTTTCGGTATATCGATATATTTATATTAAATAAATCATTATACGTGAGTTTTATATAAAATTATATAGAAACAGATGCAATTCCCTCTTCGAAATCCACGTCAGCACACGCGGCAGCACATGACACTTTATTTGGTTGGTGATAAAGATAGGAGTAGATATTCATTAATTTCTCAAAATTCTCTGGAAGTAGACAGTTTCTG